>JANHFF010001760.1:0-160967 GCA_024542945.1 allo-octoploid hybrid of Carassius auratus x Cyprinus carpio | reverse complement strand
GTGGGTGGGTGTGGGTGGTGGGTTGTGGGTGTGGGGGTGTGGTGGGTGGTTAGTAGGGAGAGGGAGTGAGTGGTGGGGGGTGTGTGAGAGAGAGTTGGGGTGTGTGTGGGGTGGGGGGGGGGGTGTGCGTGAGTGTGTGTCTGTGTGTGTGTGAGTGAGTGAGTTTGGGTGTGCATGAGTCTGAGAGTGAGGTGTGTGTGTGGTCTGGGTGGTGTGTGTGTGTGTGTGTGTGTGTGTGAGAGAGAGTTTGGTGTGTGTGTGTGTGTGTGTGTGTGTGTGAATGAGTGAGTGTGTGTGTGTGGAGTCTGAGAGTGAGTGTGTGTGTGGTGTCTGGTGTGTGTGTGTGTGTGGAATGAGTGAGTGTGTGGTGTGTGGTATGAGAGTGAGTGTGTGTGTGTGTGTGTGTGTGTGTGTGTGTGTGTGGTGTGAGAGAGAGTTTGTGGGGGTGTGTGTGGTGGGTGGTGGGTGGTGTGTGTGGGGGTGAATGAGTGAGTGGGTGGGGGTGTGAGTCTGAGTGGTGGTGTGTGGTGTGTGTGTGTGTGGTGTGAGAGTGTGTGTGGGTGTGTGGGGTGGTGTGTGGTGTGTTGTGTGTGTGTGAGAGAGTGTGTGAATGAGTGGTGTGTGTGAGTCTGAGTGTGTGTGTGTGTGTGTGAGTCTGAGTGTGTGGTGTGTGTGTGTGTGTGTGAGTGTGTGTGTGAGTCTGAGTGTGTGTGTGTGTGTGGTGTGTGTGTGTGTGAGAGTGTGTGTGTGTGTGTGTGGTGTGTGTGTGTGTGTGGTGTGTGTGTGTGTGTGTGTGAGAGTGTGTGTGAGTGTGTGTCTGCAGGATCGAGCTGAAGCTGGTTGAGGGTTCAGATGCTGGACTATCATGAACATCAGAACGGGTTTCTGTTTCCTGGCTCTGCTTCTCCAGCCGTGACATGCTGCTATTTATTCCCCCACAGAACATGCTCTTGGACAGCAGCTGTGTAATTTCACCGTCTGAGTTCCGACTCTCTCGAACACAGAGGCCACAAATCTGCAAAAGAATTCAGCGATCGGCATTCAGGCCGCTCAGAATAAACCGCTTGTACACGTGGATCTTGACGAGATCCAGAGTGACTGACCGAGGTCAGCAGATGAACATGAAATAATGTCCATAATGAGCAGATGAAAGAAGAGACTGTTTCAGGTTTGCAGGAGTTTAATTGTGATAAACAGACACAAAGGAAAACGGGTGATCAGGTTTACTGCTGCATCAAATTTAAAACCACTCGTTTTTGTAGCTATTAAGAAATGCAGATTATCCAGAAATACAGGTGCCGTCATGATTTTAGATTTGAGTAATTGTTAATATGTAAGCAACAGCGCAGTTGCCGGTTTTGTGTAAATATCTGGGCAAACCGGCCCGTCGTCAGAGAGCGAGAGGAGGTTAGTAGCAAACCCATGACACACAGAAGGACATGTATATGTGAATATGTATATGGGCTTAATCGATCTGTAAGTGACTATTCTACAAACGTGAAAATCCCACAAAAGACTCAAATATGTGTTTACATGCTCGTGCACTACAAATCATCTTGCACTGTTCCCCAGCCAGCTGCTTACGATGTCTCTCTTTGCACATGTACAGTATTATGTGAAGCATTCGTATAGTCTATATATTTTTCCTTTTCAGTCTATTTATCAGTAAACATTTATATATAGTATATTTATAGTCAAAATCTGTCAGCAGGTTAGTTGTGTATAGGTACAGTGTTTATGTGTAGCATTTGTATAGTTTGTATTTTGTTTTTTTAGTCTATGTATAGATAAACATTTATATATAGTATTTAAAGTCAAAATCTGTCAGTAGGTTAGTTGTGTATAGGTTTATACTGTTTAATTCATTGTTTTATGTCTGTATTTATGTAGCACCGTGGTCCTGAGGCATGACATTTCGTTCCTCTGTATGTCCACACCCGTAGCGGAATGACAATAAAGCTCAACTTGAACTTGAACTTGATTATTTAAAGGTGCTGTATGTTTTTGACTCTGCTCAAGCATAAAAAGACCATAATATGTTTGCAGATATGTTAGAAACATCCTAAGTTAACATACTTGTTTATCTGAAAAACAATGCTACAGTCAGTTATTCTCCTTTGAAAATGTGCATTCCGGGCTGGAATGTCGGTCTGTTTTGGTTTATGAAACCCACTCACTGCCACTTTACCCAATATTATTTCAGCACCCCGGGTTGCCAGTTGGCGGGAAACACAGCGCATTTCATTTCAGTCATGGAAGCTGGCAAACGAAAGGGGTCAGAGCGTCAATCTGGCAACCTGCTTGTGCTTCAAGTCTGAGGAGGAGGGACCGGGTAAAAAAAACTCTCCAATATTTTGAATTTGGACTGCAATACCTAGTTCAACCAGTCTGTGTCAATCCTACATACAGCACCTTTAAATGAAGAGATTGATTGGTCGTATGTAACGTGGAGGTGGGGCTCAGTAGCGACGCAGATGTGGGTTGGGCTTAAGCTGCTGAGCGCTGAAGTACGTTTGATAGGCCATCTGTGATCCGTAGTGCAGCGTGAACAGACGGCAGGGCGAATAATCCTCACAGATCTCGGCCCGCCGCTCGGCCAGAGACTTCATCCTGAAACACACACACAAACACAAACACCTGACGACACGCCGTTCATCTCACATCGTACAGAACATCCACATACTCTCCTCCACACTCCAGCTTCTCAGTCTTAAATACCAGGTGGCTGTTGGTGTGTTTGACCCCCCTTACGAAAAAGAAGTTTATTCAAGTGTGCTATTAGTATACTTCTTTTAAACTAAAAATAGGAAAGTATGCTTTTAGTTTACTTTTTATGTACTTCTCACAAAATGGGCTTTATGTACTCCTCAGAAATATACTTAAATTGACATTTAAGTATACTTGACTTATACTTACAAAAAGTCTAAATATACTTGAACTTTACTTAAATATACTTAATAAAATAAACTTGAAGTATACTACTTTTTGGTAAGGGCCTTTGGCTGATGTCTTCACACACAAACTGCTAGATTCTGTAAACATCAGCTGTTTTTCATTATTAATAATAAACCAGGTCCAAAATAAAGTTTCAAACCATTTCCAATTAGTCAACTTTCATGTCAAAACATGACATAACTGAATTGAGCTTAATCTGACAAAAGCTCCATTTGGGGACATCCTTATTTTTACAGTTTTTTTTTTTTTTTCAATTGTTTACACGCAATATTGAAAACCGGGTTCTTTTTTTCAAAATATAATCACAATTATTCAAACACCACACTCAGTTTGCATTCCTAGATTGTTTGCAAAATGACACACTTCAGTCAAAACATATACACATTTGTGAAAATGCTATTAGTTTTCATTTAACCAACACAGTCCTCAATGATCAGACACTATTGCAGCCACACTGCTGTGATAAACACATTTGTAATTTTAGGAAATAGCATGTGCTAGATTTTTGGCCAGACAGTGTTGTGTAAGGGATAATTTAGATGAAAAAAAAAAAAGTGACAAACCCACAACATTCTTCATGATTAGTTTGAGATATAGGGAGAATGTACACAAATAGGCCTACTATAAACTTACCAAGCACTGCACAACACTGATGCTGCAGACTGAATATTTCAAGTATTTATTTCAATACTTACAGTATTTCTTACCATAAGTAAGAAACAGTTACAGTAAGCAACCAACAATGAAAATAAATGAAACAAAAAATCTGTAGACAAATAAATTACTGCATGAAGTACATAGACTCTGAAGAAAAACTACTGTAAAAGCAACAAGAATACTGTAACTATTCATCATCTCTCCGTCTGGCTGGATCAGGCCATAAGATTTCATCCACATCACAGGCTATGTCTTCATTGGCAAGGCACTGTTGGAAGAATAGCCTCGCGTGACGAATCCACCCCTGCACAGAAGCTGCTTCGATATGATCACAGGCCTGCTCCATGGCCTGAATGAGGAGCAAACGGTCATAGGGCCGAAGGTCGTATACCTTCCACCGCCGTGCTGAAAAAAAAAAACTCTTCAATTGGATTCAGGAAGGGGGAGTATGGGGGAAGGTATAAGACTTCAAATTCAGGGTGCTCATGGAACCAATTCTGGACCAGAGCAGCCTGATGGAATGAGACATTGTCCCAAACCACAATGTACCACATCTGGTCCACTTGGTTTAATGCTGTGACAATCTCGTTTATTTTAGTGTGTAAACAATCGTAAAAAAACTGTAAAGGTATATAAATAAAGTAAATTATGATTTTGTAATGTTTTTGTTTTAAAATTTTACAACACAATCAGTGTTCTATGAGGGTTTGGTTATAGTATTTATATCTATCTCTACATAAAAACAAATGCCTGTGGAATGTCATCATTTAGATGCGTGTGTGTGAGTGTGAGAGAGAGAGGGAGTGTGTACAGTATGTGTGTGTGTGTGTGTGTGTGTGTGTGTGTGTTGTACCTCCTGTAGATGTACTGGCTGTAGATTGGATCTCGTGGACTCCTCATGAAAGCATATGCCTTTTTTTTAAAAAAATAAGACACAGTGATATAGGATAAACAATCGTTCACGTCACATGAAATGCAGAGTTTCATAGAGCTTCAACAACATCTCATCACAGCATTGATCTTGAGTTAATTTTAGACACAGATGTCCAGCAGCAGTTAGTCAGGTTCATATAAACACGGACGTGCTGCATGAAGCCAAAGCAAACAGACGGAAGTGACTCGTGGCTCTCCTGAGAATCTACATGGAAAGAGAGACGTCTGTTAGTGTGTGTGTGTGTGTGTGTGTGTGTGTGTTCTTGAGTGTGTTGTGAGTTTCATACAGACCATAATAAGCACCTAGTGCCAGAGAAACACAGAGAAACACACAGTGAAGAGCGACACACATGACTGCAGCAGATCCGTCTGAAAACACAAAACAGCATGAAACACATTGAGACTGACTGACTGATGCACATTTACACACACACACACACACACACACACACACACACACACACACACACACACACATTTCAATTTCAATTGCTTACACACTAAAATTAAAACTTTCCCACAATTAACAAAACCTTACACTCAAGGAGCAAAACACAGGTCTAGATTTGCACAACTGTTAGCACATTGCCAGCTTCACATTTTTTTGCAAAACATTACACACAGTGATTTGCAATACACTAAACATGCATTTGACACAGAAATTTATCATGATGTAATTTCCTTGCAATTTCAAAGCAAAGGCTTTCAAATGAACACACCCATGAACCAATTGGTTAAACACAGCCACCAGGTATACACACACACTGCTGCTTAATTGTAGACACACCAGTCAGGTTTAAGCGCTATAAAAAGGCAACAGGTAAGTTCACCTATCTTCAACAAAAATGGATGGTGTCAGAGGAAGAGGGAGAGTGCTGATGAGAGGGAGAGGGAGAGGGAGAGGGAGAGGATGACCTGGAGGAGGGGTAGGACATGCACAAAGAAGAAGACTATCAAATCTGTGTAACTAAATTTGTGCTACAATTGTGGATCATGTAATAAACCATGGACTAACACTGAGGGAGGCTGGACTGAGAGTACAGCCTAACCTAAGCAGGTACACGGTGGCATCAATAGTTCAGACATCTTCTGTCAACAGAAAATCCATAGCTTACTGCATGTACTATATCAACAGTTTTGGTATCTATTCATGTATCATTTTACAGTAAGCTACATGCATTTAGTTTGGCCAACATAGGATTAAATGTTGAGAACTCCAAGGAGGGACGGGCCCTGTATTCACACAGGAGCAAGAGAGAGAGATCATAAACCTCGTTTTTGGCCAATAATGCAATCAGACTTAGAGAATTTCAAGCCCATGTTGTCAATGATCCCCCAATTTTGAATAATGTCCAACAGGCCTCTCTGTCAACAATAGCCCATATCCTTAAAAAACATCAAGTTCTGATGAAACAACTGTATAAAGTGTCATTTGAAAGAAATTCAGACAGGGTGAAAGTCCTGAGGCGTGAATATGTGGTGGTACGTTTTGTTTACTGACTCTAGTATTGTGTACTGTACGCATAACCTTTTTACTGGGCATGCAATTTTACTGTATAGCAGACCTACAGTATATTGATCTACACAATGTGATATTTTTATCCAGATCCAGCTAGGCGAAGAGATGTTTAGGTTTTTATTTTTTTATTCAGTACTGAACTGGATATGTAATTTGTTACAGTATTATTGTAAGCTTACAGTACAATGGTGTTCAGAAATACTGTATGAAAACTGGAAAATGTTTTGTGGTTGTCATGTGGTTTTGGTGAATTTATTTTTACACTTTCTCTGTGTAAATGCTAAAAGTGTTTTAGGTTGAGCACCGGAGTGTTTAACTGATTCAAACAGAATCAGACCATATGATGGTTGTGTTTATGTTATGACAACAAAATAAGGTTTTTATAAGACATTGAATAGTTTTGACAAGTGTTCCATTTTGCTAATTATCTGAGGTGTTTTGCTACTTTGGTGTTGTGTTGTGCAAATTGTGTGAAGGGGTTTGAAAAACCAGGCCCTGTTTTCATAATTGTGCTTATGCAATTGAAAAAAAAAATGTAATCTGGTTCAGGAGACATGCTGTGAATCAGCTGATCATCACTGGCACAGAAATGAAGGCTGATAGATTTGTTTCATATGATTTGTCTGAAGATGTTGTGCTGAGTGCTCTGTGCATTCTGTCCATAAAGGGTCTTTGAATCAAAAAGCAGCTCAGTAATGCCTTTCCTCTATTTATCTGCGAAACATGAAGAAATAGTCCATTTTGTTCTGCAGTTTCCTCGCTGACAACAGGCACCTGTTAGCAGGAACAGTTTCAATGTTTCAGAACAAACAGAGTGATGAAACTCATGACTCTACCAGAAACAAACTATGCTGAGAAGTGTTAGCGTCAGCTGTAATCTCCACTAAACCTCTTCCTGACTGGATCTTCAGTCCCATATAATCACATTAACAGCCTTCTATATATAAAATGCCATCAGATGGAATGATTATATAAAGAAAGAACACAAACAAAGAGCAGCATTTCACAGAAAGAAGTCCAAATACCTGAGACCTGGAAATAAACAGAAACATAACAGTATAAATTAAAGAAGAATATCATGCTGTAAAAAAAGCTGACTAAACTGACTTTAACTGATGAACTGACTGATTTCTATTGTCCTCTTGCATTATCAGCACACGCTGTAAAGCTGCTTTGATGCAATCTGTACTGTATAAAGTGCCATATTAATAAAGGTGACTTGACTTAATTCTATGTGACACATCAATCATGAATGTTACAGCGTGTTACAGTCAGAATAAGCAGACATTTTACACTGTTCAGGGCCTCTGCCATTGTTTTTACCATGTTAAGTGTGTTATGTGAAGAGCACATCATGTTTCACTGACACGTCAGGCCACGTTTGGTCACATCCAATTACCCACAATCCCACAAAAAGCTCTAAAGCGGCTTTTCGTGTTCAAGCCTGCCGGCTTCCCTCGTTTCCAGATCCATCTTCATGGTGCTGTTGCAGAGAAATGAACCACAGCATGAGTTAGAAAAGTCCAAAACGTTTTATAACAGTTCTTATTAATGAACAAAATGAATCTGCAGTGCCAGAAAGTCCATCTCAAATTAAAGATGATTTCAGTCATGTAATATAACACTCATCTGCTACAGTGAAACACAAAACTGACCAACAATGAAGAAACAAGATGCTTCTCTCAAAAGAGATGAAGTTGAAGAACAGTTTGTCCTCCGGTGATGAAAGACTTAAGCGACTTTCTTAGTATAAATTCAGCTCTCGAAACAGACAATTCTCAAAACTATAGACACTGTTCACCTGTTTCACACAATCATATGACTTGTTGAACTTTTCGAAGGGACAGTGTCCCACTTAAATCATGTTTTCTTATAGAACTCAAAAGAATTCAATAGAATGAACTCAGTTTACCTGATATTATAAGACTTCACGGGGATGTGCTATGAAAATATGGATGTCAAACATGTTGGAGGAGCAGAGGCCCGTCTCAGAAAGTGAAACTCTGAGTATGTTAACCCTGAAATGAGGGACACTCTGGGTTTTCAGTTTCAGGATGGGAGGTTTGTCAAACCTGAGAAAGCAGGGTAAGTCAAGCCTGTTTCTAAAAGAACTGGTAAGAAAAATAATCTTGTTTCCATTTGCATTAAGATTATTTTTCTTGTTTTAAGTAAAATGCTATTAGTTTAGCTTCCAAAATACTCAATAAGAAAAGCATTTTGTGCAGTGTGAATGAATGAATGAGGTATTTAAACATCACTTACGCTTTAAAAAGACCTACGTTTCAGTAGTCATGTCAAAGCAGTAACTAAATCAGCATAATACCATCAAGAATTAGATGTCTTGTTTCCAGTCAAGACTTGGAGAAACTTGTTCATGCCTTTATCACCAGCAGGGTAGACTACTGTAATGGTCTCCTCACCGGCCTTCACAAGAAGACCATTAGACAGCTGCAGCTCATCCAGAACACTGCTGCCAGAATTCTGACTAGAACCAGAAAATCTGAGCACATCACACCAGTCCTCAGGTCCTTACACTGGCTTCCGGTTACATTTAGGATTGACTTTAAAGTACTTTTAATCATTTATAAATCACTCAATGACCTAGGACCGAAATACATAGCAGATATGTTCACTGAATATAAACCTAACAGACCACTCAGATCAGTAGGATTGAGTGAAATGAATTTTAAATCAATTTTTAAATCGTTTTAAATTCCTTGTTTTATTGTTGTGATTATTTTTAAAGATGATTTTACTTCCTTTTATGTAAAGCACTTTGTATTACCATTGTGTATGAAATGTGCTTCATAAATAAACTTGCCTTGCCTTGCCTTGTATATCAGCACAGCTGTGATTTGGCAGAAGGTAATCATATCACACTGCTACTCATGTGATATTGCGTTTATACATTTCAACAGCACGAGTGTGTGAATATATAAGAATATAAACAACAATGGAGTGTCTTTAAAAACCCTCTTTTGTGTGGAACTACTTCCTTCCGCCACAGACTCAAATTTCAGTTTGACAGTTTAACAGCTGAGCTCAAGATCCGTTACGAATTTGATATTGTTACTTTAGAACTTTAGTAATAAAGGAATGGTGAGTTGCTTCACTGAAAACTTAATACCTGAATCTGATACAGTATTCATTCTTCAGCTCAATTTCAGCTGAGGAAAGCGATATCTTTGTCGTACTATCTTTCATCAGTTAAGGATGATTTCTGATGACAGCGCTGCTCACTGCATTTGTTAACTGTGTCTTACAAGCTGTTGATGAAAGTAAAAAATTACTTCTGTTTCAGTTTCTTTCGATATAAAATCTTTACCTCTGACTCGTAAAATGGTCTCTTGTCGAATCTAATGGAGCACACATCATGAGCACACACACACTGTTTCCCAATACTAAATACTACTATGAATATAAAATAGTATTTATTGAATAATAAACAAAAACAACAGCCATCATAAAAGTTGTTAGGCAGTTTCAGTTAAAAGTACAAAGGCAGCTCTAATATACAGCATTAAAGTTACATAAAATATAACGTGATGAGATTTTGCCCTCAGCCAAAACTATTTGCTCTGGAACAAATAATAAATTAATGAGACCAAAGACTTTCCGTTAGAATTACCCAAAACAAATTATATCTCATGTTTAACTGCTATAGAGACATCAGAGCTGACCAAGGTGAGGCTGCTCTCGGTTGGTTCATGAGCGCTGAATGGCTGCTGATGCCCTGGAGCTCACATCTCCGAAAGGGTCGAAGCAAATTTTCAAATAGACATTATCTTTATTAACAAACCGCATATTTGAAGTCTAACCAAGTACATTATCCCCTAAAAAACTCTTAAAACTAAACTTTATTGGGTTTGTGCGTCCGCCATGACCCTTGCTGTGAGAAATACAGATGGTTTTCAGCCAGAATATGTTCCTGCTGCGGCAACATTAGGAACGTGTATTTGCTGCCTTTTACCGTTAAGTGGCCCTATAACCATAAACTTTGAAAAGTTAGAAAGTGTAGGAAAGTGTAGGAATTTTTTTTTATTTTTTATTTTTTTTTACTAAACACTTGGGTTGAGCCTGCAGGCTTTTTCATCCTCTTCAGGAGAGAGCGGTTCTCAACACTGCCAAATTGGTGTATTTCTTCAGTGAAATACAGGGTTGTGTACATTTTATTTGATCTATAAAATCATTACTGTGCTGTAAATCATTTTATTATATGCAAGGCATCATATAGGGACACAATGTCAGTCACCTAAACGAGGTTTAGGTATTTTTATTCCTAAAAATCCTGAATCTAATAAATTTGGATGTTAAAATATGTTCTCCAAATTGTGTATTTGTTTATGGGCAGGTTTTGTATTTAATAACAAAAGTTACTGCGCATGCACACTTTTGTGGCCCTAACTTAACTTCCGGTAGACTTCCAAATAGAATCAATGATAACGGCTAGAGTAGATTATTTTTTATAACAAGCAAAATATGTTTGCTGTGTAAATCAGATTTACTGAAAATGCTAATTCATTCTCTGCCAGCAGGAGGTGCTTTAAAGCAACTGCTGTACACAAAGCAGCGCTAAGCTCACAAAAGCTGCTTTATCAGGCATATTACATGCAAGATGAAATGAAAATGACATTGAAAATTTAATAGACTAATTAGAGATAGTCTTCCTTCATAAATACAGTGATATAAAAACACCCACACCTTGTTTTGATTTTTAAATGTGCAGTACGTGCTCATGTTTATTCAACGAAGCCTTTTGGAAAATCGGTAAGTTTTGATATTGTGAGCGCCACAAATAAATAAATGTATGGGAAACACATCCCACAGCATAACCACCTGAGCCCAACTTCAGTCTACTCATCACCTTAACTTTAAGTTTGTTTGTAGATGGCGCTATAGCTGATAAACTGATAAACAAACACAGACCAGAAGTTAACTCCGGGCCAGGCACGTCGATGAAGCCGTCTGAAAACGCGGGCAGTGGTCTGAATTTTGCAGTTCCCAGCTCCGGCAAGAGATCCATTGTTACTAAAAACTGGATAACAGAGACCAGTTTATTACATGTGTAATTATTTACTTCTTAATCTTGGTTAAATTTAAGCAATAGACCTATTGTTTACTTGTTAAAAATGGTATAAAATAGTCTGTATTAAGAAGTTTGGCCAGCGAAAATAAACAGGCTATTTAAACTGGTTGTGTCGTGTTTTACAAAGATTTAGAGGACAAAGCTAATCTGTAAATACTAATTCATACATTAAGTTATATATTATAACTAGATAAAAAAGTTTGTCAAGACAAACTTTAAGTTGGCTTGAGAAAGCCGGACCAGAACGTTTGAGAAAGTTTGAAAAGTTTTAGAAGTTTAAAAAGTTTTAAGTTTGACAGTTTTCAGTCTGAAATAGTTTGAAGTTTAAATTAGTTTTAAAAGCATAAAGTTTGAATGTTTGAAGGCAACACAGTCTGTCAGAGACAGATAGCTATAGAGAGAGAGAGAGAAAGAGAGAGAGAGAGAAATGCTATGTGTTTGCTAAGGTACCCGGGGTGGTTGGTAAAGTGTTGCTATGCGGTTGATAGGGTACCTGGGGCATTTGCTAGGGTATTGCTAAGGTACTCGGGATGGTTGCTAGGGTGTTGCTATGTGGTTGCTAGGGTATTCAAAGTAGTTACTAAGTTAGTTTGGATGATTGCTATGGTGTTGCTATGTTTGTACTAGAATGTTATTAACATGAAAGCAAGTTACTAGCATGTTGCTAGCACATTTCTAGCATGACTAACATTTTACTAGCATGTTTCTAGCATGATTAGCATGTGACTAGCATGTTCCTAGCATGATTAGCAAGTGATTATCAAGTCGCTAGCATGATTAGCAAGTTACTAGCATGTTCCTAGCATGCTTATAGCATGATTAGCATGTTACTAGCATGTCGCTAGCATGATTAGCAAGTTACTAGCATGTTGCTAGCATGTTCCTAGCGTAATTATCAAGTGACTAACATATTGCTAGCATGATTAGCAAGTTACTAGCATGTTGCTAACATGTTTCTAGCATGATTAGCATGTTGTTAGCATTTTTATGGCATGATTAGCATGTGACTAGCATGTTCCTAGCATAATTAGCCAGTGACTAGCATGTCACTAGGATGATTACCAAGTTACAAGCATGATTAGCATGTTTCTAACATGATTAACATGTTACTAGCATGTTCCTAGCATGATTAGCAAGTGACTAGCATGTTACTAGCATGTTACTAGCATGATTAGCAAGTGACTAGCATGTTACTAGCATGATTAGCAGGTTACTAGCATTTTTCTAACATGATAAGCATGTTAGTAGCATGTTGTTAGCATAATAAGCAGGTTACTAGCATGTTGCTAGCATGTTTTTAGCACAATTAGCATGTTACAAGCATGTTCCTAACATGATTAGCAAGTGACTAGCATGTCGCTAACATGATTAGCAAGTTACTAGCATGTTGCTAGCATGTTTCTAGCATAATTAGCATGTTGCTAGCATGTTGCTAGCATGTTACTAGCATGATTAGCACGTTACTAGCATGTTACTAGCATGTTCCTAGCATGATTAACAAGTGACTAGCATATTGCTATCATGTTTCTAGCACAATTAGCATGTGACTAGCATGTTTCTAAAATTATTAGCATGTTGCTAGGATAGATAGATAGATAGATAGATAGATAGATAGATATTAGAAATATTAGATAGATGAGTTTGAATGAGTTTAAATGGATTAGATAGATAGATAGATTTGTATTTCTATAGTCTTTGCTCCAACTGTAACCCGACAGCTGGATTAAAGTAAGCCAGCGCTAGAAAAAATAACCCAACATATTGACCCAAGAGGCTCAACCCAGCGACTGGGATGAGAAAAAAAACAGGGTATTTTAGTGTGTATACCCTGTATACAGTGTGTAAATAGAGAGAGAGAGAGAGAGAGAGAGAGAGAGAGAAAACACTTTTCCTAAAAATATTCAGTATATACAATTTAATTTATAATATATTTTCATTTCAAAGGATGAGGAAAATGCAGTGACTTGAATATCTTTGCAGCTCTGGAAATAGCAAAGCACTGTGCTTGCGCTGTAGACTTAAAATAAAATAAAAATAAAATAGGCCTACACTTAGGGGCATAGTCATCATTTCAGAAGTGAGGGGGACAGAAATGTCAAATGTATTTTTTATTTAATTATTTTTAATTGACAAGTTTTATTTGTCTCTTATTTCTTAATTTTAACTGGCTAATACATCAAAAACACTGCTGGAGAATAACCAATCATTTGTATTCTATAATATTTTTCTTATATTTTATATACTACAAATACATTTTTTCCCAGTTTTATCACAGAATAAGGCAGAATAGTTTCTATATTATAATAAATGCAATGTTCATTAGCATTGCATTATTGATATACTTCATTTATTACATGGAGAAAAATCGTGTGTTTAATGCCTTCACATTTCATCAGTTCAAATATTTCTGCTTTTTATTCAGCTGAAACAGCGATAGCGGGATGCCTTTGTCCATATTAGGGATTTCCTGCAAGTCATAAGTTATTACTTCTATGAGTCAGTCTTGAACTTTCTCCAACATGTGCGTAAAATGCCCTTAAACGGGTTGTACCATTATGTACAATGTTTCTATTAACTGTATGTTAATTTGTTTTTGGGGCAACATGTAATGAAAAAAGAAGTGTAATAATGGGAGTAATAACTGGCAAGATTTTCATAATAATCTAATAATAATAATAATAATAATAATAATAATAATAATAATAAATCTTAAATTTCTGAAATAAAAAATCTGAAATATTAAAATATAGTTTCTTTCCCTATATGTCTCCCAAAATGCCCAATAAACACACTTTTAGTCCTGGTGTCCTCTACAGTGCACATGTATGAAATCAATGTCCTGTTTTGTAACAGAAAGTCATATTTTGATTTGAAACCCCATAACACTGAGATGTGGATTTATGACAAATCAGATTAAAAAAACTGTCAGATTTAAATGATCATGACAAAATATTATCATATTTCCACAAGGGTGTTGAATTTGATCACTAAATTAATGTCAGTCATTTTTAAAGACCAAGGAGAGTGAGTGGTTATGAAGAAACATCCACACATTTGGTATTTCTGGAAAGCCCTGAGTGTGCTCTGTACAGAACAACCAGACTTACAGCTGTGACATGTTAGGTCTCAGAGAAATTCACAAAAAAATACTGTCCACTACAGAGGACAAGACTCCATAGCTGGTTGTCAGGAGGATATATATATATACACACAACAGTTTGGTCTGGTCTAGTCTCAGCCTCAGACATCACGCCCACGGACCGCTGGCTAAACGTCTGATGCATATGAGACACAAGAGTGGAAACACTTCAGGATTGTCGAAGTCGTCATCGGATTGGTTGAATTCTACAGGATTTCCACGAGACGTGTGTGTCGCGTTCTGTAACGTTCTGTCTGGAAACAAAGATACCGTGGCGCCAAACTACCGTGGTAAATACATGCTGAAGTGGCGTTTGTTCTCACGTTTGCCTATCACAGGACCCCCCAGTTTCGGTCTGCTAAATAGTAAGGCGTAGCCAGCTGACAGAGGTCGCGGCAGCCCTCGTGTGACGCCTCCTCGTGGGAAGACTGATGAGTGTAAAGACCATCGACTCTACCTGCGCGACTCCACCGAGCAAGGACAACGACAAGGCACTTGAGTATTGCTTTTCGCCCCGTCTTTTCCTATCACTGCTACGCTGATGACACTCAACTCTACTTCTCATTCCAACCAGATGATCCGACGGTAGCTGCTCACATTGCAGCCTGTCTGAGTGACATTTCTAGCTGGATGAATGACCATCACCTTCAGCTCAACCTTACTAAGACTGAACTGCTGGTGGTTCCAGCTAACCCATCGTTTCATCACAACTTCTCTATACAGCTGTGTGAATCAACCATAACTCTTTCCAGGACAGCCAGAAACCTAGGAGTTGTGATGGATCATCAGCTAAGCTCCACAGACCATATTGCTACAATGACCCGGTCCTGCAGATTTGCCTTATACAACATTAGAAATATTAGACCCTTCCTGTCAGAACAAGCCACCCAACTTCTTGTCCAAGCTCTTGTTCTCTCCAGACTGGACTATTGTAATGCTCTCCTGGCGGGCCTTCCTGAATGTACTATCAAGCCTCTACAACTGATCCAGAATGCAGCAGCGAGGGTTGTCTTCAATGAGCCAAAAAAAGCTCACTTTACTCCTCTCCTCATCAGGTTACACTGGCTACCAGTAGCCGCTCGCATCAAATTCAAGGTACTGATGCTTGCCTACAAGACGAGCACTGGCACAGCACCAATATACCTAAACTCACTAGTTCAAACTTATGCGCCCTCCAGAAGCTTGCGTTCTGCAAGTGAACGGCGCCTTGTGGTGCCATCCCAAAAAGGTTCAAAATTACTCTCAGGGACCTTTTCCTGGACTGTGCCCGGCTGGTGGAATGACTTCCCAATCTCAATTCGAACATCTGAGTCTTTACTCATTTTCAAAAAAACATATAAAGACTCATCTTTTTCGCCAGCACCTGACCAACTAATACTAGCACTTACCTTTTCTTGTCTATCCTATTCTTGAAAAAAAAAAAAACACTTGCCACTGGTTCTGTGCTAGACTAACTAAGACTTGTCATGGCACTTGTATACTTGTGCAATGTTGTTGTTCTCTTGTTGGTCTGATTGCTATTCAATTCAATTCAATTCAAGTTTATTTGTACAGTGCTTTTTACGATACAAATCATTGCAAAGCAACTTTACAGAAAATTAAGTTTCTACAATATTTAGTAGAAGATTATCAGTGATGACTGTCAGTTTATGTGCATACGGCAGAAATGTTCAGAAAAATCAATAAAAGACGTAAACAAACAGACGATTAACACTATTAACTGCAATTATGCAATCAAATTTATAGCAAAATGTGGTAGTTCTGTATGTTGTCTCAGGGTTAGCATCATCTGAGGTCCTCTGAGGGCTGGCTGATTGCTACTGTTGTTCTCATTTGTATGTTGCTTTGGATAAAAGCATCTGCTAAATGATTAAATGTAAATGTAAAGTACACACCGGTCTGTTATCGTGGCGACATTTCCACGCCTCGAAACGTGACAATGAACGAAACAAACTGTGATTGGTAGTTTGACATGTTGGCCAAACAGCCTCATGGGCGGGCCTTGGCCAATGAAAGCTGCCATGAATTCCAGACCCAGAGTTCTCACAGCGAGTGTCATGGCAGATGACCCAATATAATTTCAAAAATACTACTGTTGTTTTGTCAAGTAATGTAGTTTGAAGAGTTTTTTTTGTTGTTGTTGTTGTTTAGACTTTAAATATGTGGTCTGTAAATAAAGATAATGCCTATGTGAAAATGTGCTTCGATGTTTTTGGAGACGTGGGCTCCAGGGCATCAGTGGCAATCATAAACTCATTAACCCGCGAAGAGAGCAGCCTCACCTCACAAAACATATGGCTTTGTGAGAAGTGCAAATCAGTGATATGACTTGTCGTGTCAGAAGTCCAACACATGATTCAATCTGGTCAGGCAGAAGTAAACGGATGAAAGACATTTGGGTGATCAGTGAAGAGTTTTGCTAAAACATTAGTCTATTTTGTTGGATTTGTGAATCTGTTGTGTGTTTGTGAAATGCTGCATCTTCTCACATGTTCAGAAAACGAGACCATAAGCTTGAGATTAACTTGTCATGACAGCGCACGCACACACACACACCCCAAAATGAAGTCCAAAGAGCATTAAGCCCATTAGTGTTTCCCTGACGGGAGCCGCAAGCTGCTCTCTGACCTTCAGTGAGACTATAAGAGAGCAGCAGAGACAGACAGTCTCATTCCACAGACAGACGGAGAGAGAGACAAACACACGCCGCTCACAGAACACAAACACAGGTAAACATGTTCAAGAATTACAATAGCAGCTACTTGATGTTCTTAATCTCGGTCAGATCCATAGTTCATAAATGATCAATCATCTGTTTTGCTGTATTATGTCTAGTTTGTTTCTGTTGGTGTTTGTTTTATGTGGGTTAGTTCATTAGGTTTCTATTCTATGCTCTGGTGCTTAAAGGGAACCCCGGGTATTAAGACTTGTATGGCTTAATGAAATGTAAATGATGTCTCTTACTGAAATATGTAAGACGCTGCAACCATTTGACATCATTGAAATAACGGCGCCCCCCATAGTCCAAAATATGTATAAAATGATGTGGATTTCTTAAAAAATAATAAAATCTTTCATGGGTTCTCTACAACATATTTAAGTAAGAGACATCATTTACGTTATTTTAAGCCATACAAGTCTTAATAC
This sequence comes from allo-octoploid hybrid of Carassius auratus x Cyprinus carpio, assembly GCA_024542945.1. NCBI lineage: Eukaryota > Metazoa > Chordata > Actinopteri > Cypriniformes > allo-octoploid hybrid of Carassius auratus x Cyprinus carpio. Next base: position 143,531 of record JANHFF010001760.1, on the reverse strand, counting down.
CCAGGGTTTCCTTTAATGCAGGAAATACACCATGATGTATGGTGGGAAATATTCATGATCTGAAGAAGGTGTGATTCTCTGAACTTCTAATCAGCATCACATGAAGCTGCAGAAACACCAGCGTCTGATCCACAGACAGACAGACAGACAGATAAAGGAAATCTCATAAGTCTGTTATGTTAATGAGATTAACAGTCTTTATGAGGCAACATGAAAAACAGTGTTTGATGTGGATTATTGTGAGATTATAATCTGATCGACATCTGACATATCAGGAATATAGCAAAGTCTGCACTCGAAGGGCTTTATTTCATGATAATGACTGAGGATGTATGTTATCACACTGGGGTGTTTACGGGATAAATCAATACAGGCAGATGACATCAGTTACGTGAGAGACTGCAGAGACACACAACAGCAATCAGTGCAAGATGACGAGTGATAATCGAAGGAGAGAAATGTTCCAGATCCAGCAGCGTAATCCCATAATCCCAGATTCCTGTCATGGCAAGTCACATTTATTTGTATAGTGCTTTGTACAAACTCATTGTGTCAAAGCAGCTTTACAGAGTCAAACAGGAAAATAGATTGTCAATTATGCAAGAAGACAATAACAGAGTCATTTTTCAACTAAAGTCAGTTCATCATCCAGTTCAGCTCTCTTCAATAGTGTCTATGCAATCAGTCAAGCGTCCCCAACTAAACAAGCCAGAGGAACCAAAACTTCTGATTCCTCTGATGCGCTCAGATCATAAGCATCACTCTGTTCGCTGTGTTTCAGGGAAGCGCAGACATGAACGCCGCTCCTCCTGCAGGAAGTGCTCTGGCGACACCCGCCAGCACCGCTGGACCCACCACACCCAAGAAAGGGCCGCCCAAATTCAAGCAGAGACAGACACGCACCTTCAAGAGCAAGGCCCCCAAACCCGGACAGAAAGGGTACAAACACACACATACACACACACAGTCTGGTTTACTATCCTTGTAGGGACTTTCCATAGGCATAATGGTTTTTATACAGTACAAACCATATATTCTATCGCTCTACACTTAAACCTGCCCCTCACACTAAACTACAGGCATTTTTACACTCTAAAAAAACTTATTCTGTATGATTTATAAGTTTGTTTCCCTATGTTGACCTCAATTTAGGTCTCCACAGTGCCACGAGTCCTGTGTGTATTCAGGTTTAAGTCCCCACCAGTATAGAAAAACACATACACACAAACAGTGTCACACACACACGCACACACACACACACACACACACACACACACACTCACAAACACAAATGCTTCAGCTATTGAGCGAGTTTCCCTCTGCTCTGCAGATTCGGTGATGATATTCCTGGTATGGAGGGTCTTGGCACAGGTGAGTCACAGTGACACACACACACACACACACACACTCTGTGTTCAGTGTATGTTAACTCCTGTGTCTTGTCCCGTGACAGATATCACTGTGGTGTGCCCATGGGAGGCGTTCGGAGACATGGAGCTCAGCGATCTGGCCAAATATGGCATTATCTAAAACCCGCCTCCTCAACATCACCACCTTCAGCCCCACCCCTCCCATCCAGTGGACCCACCCCTTTTGCTCAATGTTGTCGTGTGCTTATGATGTGTGATGATAAAAGACTGATTCAACACATGGACACTGTCATTATTGATATGATTGTTATTGTTATTATTATTATATAATATTTTATATTTTGTTTATGTTGCAATAAGACGACAACTTATCCCCTCCCACACCCCAGCTGTCAATAAACATCCTGAAAAATAGTCATCAGGGTTAAGACATGCCTATAGCTGCAACTCCACCCTTAACTCTGATATATTACAGAAGGCGTGTTTCCTGATGACATCACTTCCTCTGTCTCATAGAACCTGTCCCATAAACACATTTATATTATTAAATGTGTCATGTGTGATTACCTGAGTAGAAATCCAATTAAACTTTCTATTTTCACTTACTCTGTTGGCCTTATTGCAGTAGAATAGCAGTAGAAAGCAAATTTTATAATACAACAAGGAATATCATTAAACACCATTATGAAAAACACATTAACATACTGATTCATGTCAAGAATGACTGTGTGTGTGTGTGTGTGAGAGAGAGAGAGAGAGAGAGAGAGAGAGAGGCTATTACACACACGTAATATAAATTCAGGAAGAGTAGAAACAAATCTGTTGACTTCATCATCCGCGTGTCACTCTGCTCCACCCATCCACCTACACCTGAGACAGGGACAGATGACAGACAGACAGACGCTGCGAGGGTCTGTGATGGACGGAGCCACAGGCTACAGGTACGAGACTTTCATCTTTAAATACGATCAGTCTTACAAAGGATGAATGAAATCAGGTGACAGTCCGGTCACAATATTAACAACTATGTCTGCTGTGTGTGTGAGTCTGTGTGTGTTGTGATTGAAGTTTTTTACACTGTTGCTCAAGAAAAACACCTGTTTTCCTTCAATCAGACAACAGGTTTCATCATGTCATGTAAAGATCCGTGATTCATTAGCTGCTTGTTTTATTCAGATCAGTCGTCACTACGACACACACACACACACACACACACACACACACACACACACACACACACACACACACACACACACACACACACGTGCGCATCAGATACAAAAGCAGCAAATCAATTCTAAACATTTCTAAACTATTTAGCTATGTAGCTGCTGCCAGATGACAAACTCAAAGGTGAATTGATGTAAAACATGTGGAAGAGTGAAGATGATCTGTAGCAGGAAAACATTTGTTAAAGCAGAAGATAAAATCACTGATAACAGCGTCACAACTGAGCTTTTGTCCTGGAGAGGAAGAACAACACATCCGTCTCCATCAGCGCTTCACCAGATGGATCCTCAACATTTACAGCCCTGGGGTCCTGGCCAAGCACACAAACTACACACACACACAAATGTAATACTTGAGGTTTAAGATCAGAAATACAAATGACAGAATGGATAATTGAACAAATTAAAGTGCTAAAATACTATACAATGAGAATTAATTTAAATAAAATTTATTGAATGGTTTTTACACATTATACATACAGTACAGAGTAGGGCTGCACGATTAATCGCATGCATTTGTCATGCGTGTCTCATCAGTAAAGCTGGTTCCGTGATTAGCGGTAAATATCCGTCACCTGTTTTCAAATGCACCGGCAGTTAATACACAGAGCCGTAGTTCACTGACAAGCTACGCAATATCGTGTTCATAATCGAATGCGATTAATCTCAATTATGAACAGAATATTGCGTAGCTTGTCAGTGAACTATGGCTCTGTGTATTAACTGCCGCTCCCGTTTGAAAACAGGTGACAGACATTTACCGCTAATCACGGAACCGGCTTTACTGATGAGACACGCATGACAAATGCATGCGATTAATCGTGCAGCCCTAGTACAGAGAAACCTTTTTAAGACATTAATACTCTTATTAACCCAAAAAGCATTACATTGATTACAAGATTATTGATCAAAAGACATTTATAATGCCTAGGACATGATAACAAAATGCTAATTTTTTTTTAGCAATGTGCAGAATAATGCTAAAAGATGCTAACAAAGTGCTAAACATGCTAGAAACAAGCTAGCCAACAAGCTTAGACTTATTGATTACATAGCAACACGCTAGCAACCACCCATAACACCCTAGAAGCTGCCTAGCAGCCGCCAAGAGTATCCTAGAAACCACATAGCAACGGACTAGTAACCACCCAGAAAACCCTGGCAACTGCCTAGAGACACCCTAGAAACCACCTATCAACCACCTGAAACACCCTAGCACCCACATAGAAATGCCTTAGCAATTTTTGGAATGCATCGCGATTCTTTCTTGAATCGATTCTGAATGCTGAAACAGCCGTATTCTGCTTGCTTCCAGTTCCTTACACACGCACCTCTTGAAACTAAAATAATCATTCATAAAGCAAATTACAAGGATGTTCATAATGGGCTGTGTTTACATTAATCTTGCATCATAAAAGCATAGTACATTTAGGGTGTACTCATACTAGGCAGGGTAGCCATGAACCGAGTCCGAGCAAGATTACCCCCCCCCACTCCACTGCTGGCCTGCACTCACACTTGCACCAAACCTTCCGGAACGGAGCACGCTTACATCATGTATGAGATAACAGAGAATACCACTTTCACTGATATTCTGCCAATTAATTAATAATTATTTTATAATTCACTCCATGCATTGATTTTCACTTGTATGTATCAGAGAATTATTATGGAGACAGCGGAGTTTAATTAAATCATTTGCAGCTTTACTCGCAAACTACATTTCCTGTTTATCAAGGTAAGATTGCGAGGTCACACTGCATGCGTACCGCACCTGAGCCCAACCGAACCGTGCCCTGGTCCACCTCTTCCAACCAGGCCAGGGCCGGTTAAACGAAACGAACACTAGATGTGCAAGTACATTTAAACACTTACATTACTCAGCCAAACGCACAAGTGCTCTTCTTCATGAGCATCTGAGTGTGTGGTTAAAAAACTAGCCTAGAGTGACATCTGCTGTTAAAAACTAAGCTAAGAATTGATTCCAGAGAGAATCATGATGAAAGATCTCAGAATCGATCCACGAATCGCGATGCATCGATTTATTGTCCCATCCCTAACAGAAACACCTCGGCAAATGCAAAGCAACCACCCAAAATACCCTAGCAACTGTGTAGCAACCACCTACAATACCCTAAACTCTCAAAATGTAAAACTGTTTCAAACTTCATGCTTTTACAACTAATTCAAACTTTCAGGCTAGGCTTTTTCAGCTGTTTCTGTTATTTTAATTTTTATCACTGTGAAGCTGCTTTGACACAATCTTTATTGTATAAAGCGCTATAGTCAAGTCAAGTCACTTTCATTTGTTTAGCGCTTTATACAATACTGATTGTGTCAAAACAGCTATAGAAACAAAACAGAATTTGTATTGCAAAATCATTCTGGTGACTTTCTCTGGTTCGGTGGTGAAAACAGAAATTTGAATCAAATTGGTTTGAACCAAAATAACTGAAAGTTGTCTGTCTTTCCTATAGATCACTCTGAGCATTAGAGAAAGAAGAGAAAAATCACTTCAACATCCTCATCCTCCACCATCCCACCTGTGGTCCTTGATTAGATCCATCATCATGGAGCTTCTGGTCCGGGTTCAGAGGTCGAACGGCTCCCGGCCTGCAGGCTGCGGCTCTGCTCTGGCTCAAGAGTACTGGCCGCTGTGTGACACGTGGGGGATCGTGGTCCAGGCCGCGGCCGGACTGGGTTTGGTCAGCTGCGCGGTGCTGATGCTGGTTCTGCTGCTATGGTCAGCGTGTGTGTCCCGCCGTCTGTCCAGTGCACTGGCGGCGCTGCTGCTCTTCCTGTTGGCCACAGCGGGCATATTTGCCCTTCCCTACTCCTTCCTCATCGCTCTGTCAGCACAGACGTGTCCGGTGCGGGTGTTTGTGTTCGGCGTGTTGTTCAGCATGGCATTCGGTGCTCTGCTGGCGCGTGGTCTGGCTCTGCTGGGGGTGGCGCTGGCACGCGGCTGGAGGGAGGTGGGTGTGGCCGTGGCGCTCGCACTGGTACAGGTGATCGTAGCCACGGAGTGGCTACTGGTGGTGCTGGTGCAGGATAAGAGGACGTGCCAGTTTTCACAGCCAGAGTTTGCCATGCTGCAGATTTACGTGATGGTCCTGTTAGCCGCGGCGCTGGTGACGGCGCTGTGTTTCCTCCGGTACACCTGGGTCACCTACACCTACAGTGACAGCGGACAGATGCATCGGCAAAACAAAGTGCAGGCGGCACTGCTGGTCCTGACGCTGCTGCTGAGTGTCTGCATGTGGCTCGTCTGGATCACGCTCCTCACATACGGGAACCACGCCATGGGCCACAGCCCGCTCTGGGACGACCCGGTGATCAGCGTGGCTCTGACCGCTAACGGCTGGGTGCTGCTGCTGGGACATGGTTTCACTCAGGTCCACTTCATGTGCAAGCGCAACGCTCGTACCAAAGACCCGCCACTGGACTTCACGGGCTGGACGAGCCCCAGAACACAGCCAGCGGCTCCACTGGACCTGAAGACCGGCACCGACAACGAGGGCTTCCAGATGGACGCGAGGAGAGGTAACATCAGATCAGATGAACCTACTTCTGAAGCCACATTGCATGAGGTGTTCTGGCTTGTTATCACTGATTGTGTCTTTAATATGAGTGTATTCTGCATTCTCCATATAGTTGTTTTCAGTTGTTCAGTTGTTTTTAACATGTTTAATCCTGAAACACATGAAAGAATCTGCCAGTGTAGAGAAAAAATACACTGTGATGTTACGTTGACACAAGGCTCCAGCATCAGTCTTACATACTTTGCTAAGAAATTAAATCTAGGAACATTTAGGAACATTTTAGGTTTATAAAATGTATATGTCCAGGCTTTAAACTTTACGAGCAGCAGATGGCACTGTACTCCACATGCCTAGGCTTTGAATCTTTTACTGGGACAATCAGGGGATTCATCTCCCCATCCTTACAAACATTCATATTAAAGACACATTCTCTGAACACAGCTGAGGGAATGTGCTCATCATTTTACCGTCTCTGTCCTGAATAACCCAATGTCAGGATGCACTAAGCAAGATCAGTCAACAAAGTTGCTGCCTATGAATGGCACAGGTTAAAGGTCACGTATTTGTATTGCAGGTAAAGATGTGGCGTGGTCTGGAATCTTCATGAGAGTGAGTTCTCATCATCCAATCACCATCCTGCAGCACTGAACGGCTGATGATGTCACTGTCATGTGATTAATCCGCTGTGTTTCATGTTTCAGGAACTCAGTGCAGAGAAAGATTACAGCATCCCTCGACCCACGACCACCAACATCAACGAGCCTTACGAAGAATACTATGAGCACAGAGTTTGACCACACACACACACACACACACACACACACACACACACACACACACACACACACATACTCACTCATAGTCCCTCACACACGCACACACACACACACACACACTCACACTCCCTTACACACACACACACTCACTCATAGTCCCTCACACACACACACACACACACACACACACACACACACACACACACACACACACACACACACACTCACTCATAGTCCCTCACACACACACACACACACACACACACACACACACACACACACACACACACACACAGATATACCCCCCACACACAGACTCTGTCTGCTAATAACACTGAAGACATGAGCAGAGCTGTTGTGTTTCTGTCAAAACTCTAAATAAATCATTCAAAAAGCAAATTCATCATATGTCTGTGTTAAACAGTCTGTTTTGCTGTCAAGCTTCCTGAGGTTTCCTCTCTAATACTGTGTACTGCATAAATGCACAAAAAAAAAAAACAACAACAACAAAAAGCCCAAGTTGCAAAATGTAAATGATTGCAAATTAGGGAAAAATACAATTGCAAAATATCTTCAGTTATTGCTTGTATTTCCTGAGTCGTTTGACAGACCACCTGGTGGCGCTGATGTGCTGCAGTCTGAATAACCAGCATCATCATTCATTAAAGTCTCTCTCTCATTGATGACTCTGCTTGTGCTTGGATGTGAAAAATCCACTGACAATAATTCAGAAGTCAGCAAATACAATAAGAAAAAAAACATGAAAACTGATCATAAAGAACTGCTGATTCAGGTGAACTGGTGAAACACAGACGCATGAACTGGAGAACAAAGACTAGAACTGACCAGAATCACAGTCCACTAGACATAGAATTGAACATCAACAAAGCCATTTGTTTTCCGCTTCTTACCAAAAGGCTCCTTTGAATTCCTGATGGTGCTGACAGTGATCAAGGCCTCAGCGCTCTGCTAAATCTCACACATTGAGTACGGCAGAGGAAGCTGGAATCTGCAGATTGGTCAGATTGAACGTCTCACATTCAACCATATTGCTTTGGTAGATTCAGTGTGCTTATGAGAGTCGTTCATGATCCCGATTCCTCTGGATTCAAGCACCGATGGAGCCATCGTCTTTACAAATGCACATCAGTTTCATGCCACTGATCACAGAGGTATTTGAAAGTTACTCTGAGGAGCGAAGTCAGAGTTTTACTTCATTAGTGTTAATCTAGAGAAAAGAACTTCAACAAACACATTCATAAATTAGGCATATCTCTGTTAATTACATATATTCAAAAACATCTGGATACACCATAAATCAAGGGCTCTGAAGCTCACAAACATCAGTTTCAGCACTGCTGAACCAAACTATATCAGAGGAAACCACATTATGAAAGCTACATCGGGAAAACGAAAACAAAACTGGTATGTCTGTGGACCCTGAACAGAAAATATGATCTTGCAGAATGTTTCTATACTGAATTCAGGCTCAGCGATCACAGAGACAGACAGACAGAAACAAACACGGCTGCCAAAGGGCATGATATAGACACACTTTCTCCTTCCAGACCACCCAGAACTGCATGAAAATGTTCAAATGCCAGACTTTAAGGTTTTTCTCTCTGAGCATCATCACATCAGCAATGTACCTGCGGTGACGGCCCGATGTCATCATCTCTCTGGCCCGTTCACACTGTTCACACTCATCCTCTCTATCACAACTGTTCATACAATTGACTTATTTTTCAATATTTGTCTATTTATATTAACATGTGTATTTTTATTTATTTTTTTTCTGTGGTTTGTTGTCTCTGTATTCTGAAAGCTTATGTCACTAAAACAAATTCCTTGTATGCGCAAGCATACTTGGCAATAAAGCTCTTTCTGATTCTGATTCTGAAACTGATCCGGATTCACTTCACTTTGACTCTGTCCTGGTGTAACAGAAACTGACATGAGTTTCACACACAAACACTTCAGCAGTGATTTAACACTCACATCATCTGCTCATTCTAATTTACCACTTCACGAGTTCACACCTACATCAGATCGAGCAAATAGAAAGCATATTTGGCGTGCTGTCCGGGGGGTCTCTGAGCCTAACCCATATCCTGAGCTGGGATAAGAGTAGGGAAGCAGCGGTTAACTGGTTTCACAATTAACCACGCTTTAAACCGGCACGGTTAAATAATCGCAAAGGCTCCGCTAAACCGAGTGTTTCTGTTGCATGGAACGAAACGCAAAATTTTGACATGGAGACATGGAGGCTACTACACACACTAGATTAACTATGACAGAGAAACCAAACAGCATCCTTTATTTCCACCAGAGAAATGACTTAAGACCATATTGTGGGACTATTTTGGGTACACCAAGAATGACATTTAAATATTGCCTTGAAAACTGCTGCTAAAGAGCGAATACACGGCTTTAAACTTTTATTGCATGACGTGAAGGCAAGACTGACGCGAAGCTACGGCTGTTAGCTCAGCATTCTGCCCGCTTCAGATCAGACAGAGATGAAATAGTGCGGTAAGATCACATTTATTTGAATTAATTAATTATAACATTTAGCTACTTTAATTAATTAATCGATCAGGAGAGAGAGAAAGCGAAAAAGAGAGAAGTGTGTGTGTGTGTGTGTGTGTGTGTGTGTGTGTGTGTGTGTGTGTGAACCTGCGTCAGAGCGTCTCTCTACAAACATGTGTTTAGTTACTTAAACGGTGATTTTAATTATTAAAATGAATATGTATGGATGACAGTAGATTACAATAATAGTTCATCTTATTCTCCTCCTTATTAATAGTTTCCCAAGTGGGATAAAAAAAGTTAATAGTCTTATATTAATAATACTTCATTGTTATTTATTAACCCTTTTACAGTATTATTCATGAGTCAAAAACCAACAAGATTTTTTTCCCACCTTGTTTCCAGTTCCCTGCCTCAGGTCCCAAAAAATATAAAGAATGTACAAACTGAAAACACTAAATACTTTTGTGATCTATTTTCATTGTTTATTTTCAAAAGGGAAATACTGAAATGGATGTTTACAAAGCAGAGGTCAGCTTTATGATTCCAATTGGAGAGATGTATTTTGTTTGTTTTTATTATTATTATTTTGTGCTGTATTATTGGTTACTGTGTTATTTATCTTTCAAAAGGCAGCAATAAATAACACTTTAATATCTATAGAGTTTCCATGTGAGTTTATACATAAATAATTTTGTGAAATGAATAAATGCAATAAATGAATAAATATATATACAGGTGCTGGTCATATAATTAGAATATCATCAAAAAGTTGATTTATTTCACTAATTCCATTCAAAAAGAGAAACTTGTATATTATATTCATTCATTACACACAGACTGATATATTTCAAATGTTTGTTTCTTTTAATTTTGATGATTATAACTGACAACTAAGGAAAATACCAAATTCAGGATCTCAGAAAATTAGAATATTGTGAAAAGGTTCAATATTGAAGACACCTGGTGCCACACTCTAATCAGTTAATTAACTCAAAACACCTGCAAAGGCCTTTAAATGGTCTCTCAGTCTAGTTCTGTAGGCTACACAATCATGGGGAAGACTGCTGAATTGACAGTTGTCCAAAAGATGACCATTGACACCTTGCACAAGGAGGGCAAGACACAAAAGGTCATTGCAAAAGAGGCTGGCTGTTCACAGAGCTCTGTGTCCAAGCACATTAATAGAGAGGCGAAGGGAAGGAAAAGATGTGGTAGAAAAAAGTGTACAAGCAATAGGGATAACCGCACCCTGGAGAGGATTGTGAAACAAAACCCATTCAAAAATGTGGGGGAGATTCACAAAGAGTGGACTGCAGCTGGAGTCAGTGCTTCAAGAACCACTACGCACAGACGTATGCAAGACATGGGTTTCAGCTGTCGCATTCCTTGTGTCAAGCCACTCTTGAACAACAGACAGCGTCAGAAGCATCTCGCTTCAAAAAGGACTGGACTGCTGCTGAGTGGTCCAAAGTTATGTTCTCTGATGAAAGTAAATTTTGCATTTCCTTTGGATATCGGGGTCCCAGAGTCTGGAGGAAGAGAGGAGAGGCACACAATCCACGTTGCTTGAGGTCCAGTGTAAAGTTTCCACAGTCAGTGATGGTTTGGGGTGCCATGTCATCTGCTGGTGTTGGTCCACTGTGTTTTCTGAGGTCCAAGGTCAACACATCTGTATACCAGGAAGTTTTAGAGCACTTCATGCTTCCTGCTGCTGACCAACTTTATGGAGATGCAGATTTCATTTTCCAACAGGACTTGGCACCTGCACACAGTGCCAAAGCTACCAGTACCTGGTTTAAGGACCATGCTATCCCTGTTCTTAATTGGCCAGCAAACTCGCCTGACCGTAACCCTATAGAAAATCTATGGGGTATTGGGAAGAGGAAGATGCGATATGCCAGACCCAAGAATGCAGAAGAGCTGAAGGCCACTATCAGAGCAACCTGGACTCTCATAACACCTGAGCAGTGCCACAGACTGATCGACTCCATGCCACGCCGCATTGCTGCAGTAATTCAGGCAAAAGGAGCCCCAACTAAGTATTGAGTGCTGTACATGCTCATACTTTTCATGTCCATACTTTTCAGTTGGCCAAGATTTCTAAAAATCCTTTCTTTGTATTGCTCTTAAGTAATATTCAAATTTTCTGAAATACTGAATTTGGGATTTTCCTTAGTTGTCAGTTATAATCATCAAAATTAAAAGAAATAAACATTTAAAATATGTCAGTCTGTGTGTAATGAATGAATATAATATACAAGTTTCACTTTTTGAATGGAATTAGTGAAATAAATCAACTTTTTGATGATATTCAAATTATATGACCAGCATCTGTATATATATATATATATATATATATATATATATATATATATATATATATATTATATATATAATGCTGATCAAGTTCATTGTCTGAACGTGCTCCTCCCGAACTTTGTTAATAAAAACACCATAAAACACAAACTAATTTGTCTATTTTTGTTTGCCGTTTAACCTTTCGTTTTTAACGCGCATGCGTGAGAGCCGTTTCTCTGCCTTTTTTTTCACACGGGCAACATAAATCCCGATCATGGCAGAGTTTCTTCCTTTCTACATGAATTGTACATGTCCGCTTCGAATGCTTTCCTTTATAGTCATGCACGTTGTGACAGGATCATATCACAGCTAAATAACTGTATAATCTGATCTAATCTGATCAAACATGGCCCAACAGAAATCTAGATGAGTGAAAAATGGTGCCCGCACTGACGTATTTTCGGGAAGACGTTTGCGCTCCGGTGTTGGCTCATACTTTTCAGAAGCAAGGGTCAGTAATGGTTTCGTTTCTGCAGCACAGAAACTCTTGGGCTCCGCCCCGCAGCAATGAGCGCTCGCGCGCAGCGCAGCAGAAACATCAGACCGCGGACAGCGATCACAGCTCAGCTCTCTACTACTGCACAAGGCAAGTTAACATACATACGTCATAAACAATGGTAATTCAGTGTTATGCTTCACAATGTTATGCTTTTCAAATTCTATGCTTTACACAGGAGAGATTTAAACATAATCAAATTTTCGTCATTATTTTTATTAAAAACCACACTCCGGGTGTGTGTTCACGGTGTGTGTGTGTGCACTTTGGATGGGTTAAATGCAGAGCACCAATTCTGAGTATGGGTCACCGTACTTGGCTGTATGTCATGTCACACAAAAGCTTCGTCGTTATTTTTACTGTTGTTCGGATAGTCCATTAAGAGCTGGTCATTACATTGGGTTGATCATAGTGTTTTGTTGCAGTGAAATAAATCAGCTCGTGATGGACGGGTGCGCGCAGATGTGTAAATGTTTCCTGATCCTGTTTAACATTCTGTTCGCTGTAAGTATGTCTAAGATTTACTCTTCTGTCGGTTAAACACCGTCTCCTTTTTATAAAAGCCTCATAAATGTCATAGACGTTTTTTTTCTTTTTCTGTGCATCTGTGTATATATATATATATATATATATATATATATATATATATATATATATATATATATATATATATATATATATATATATATATATTCTACCTGTATAGTAACTTGTTTTATACTAGGTACACGATTGTCTTGGAGTATGTGTATCTTTGACACATTTCAGGGTTTTGTGTTGCAATATCCTGTTTTGTCAATATTCAAATAAAACGAAACTAAACACATCTAAAAATGGAAATGAAGTGCTAGTTTTGCATGAAGTGCAGTGAAGGCAGAGCAGTATATTAGTGTGGGCTCAGAGCGAGCAGCTGGTGTTGTTCTGAGGGCTGTGCTGTATCTTGCAGCTGGTGGGGTTCGGTCTGGTGGCTCTGGGAATGTGGCTCCGGTTCGGCGCTGAAACCAGAGGATTCTTCGACATCGATCTGAAAACCACACAGTTCAACATCGGTCTGTTCTGCTGATGTTTCTCACTGTCAGATGATGAAATACGTGATGTTGAAGCGTGACTGGACGTGTCCGTCTGTCCTCAGGTGTGATGGTGCTGGTGGTCACTGGGGTCCTGATGCTGCTGGTGGCCATCATCGGTGATTGTGGCGCGTGTAGCCACAGCAAATCGGCTCTTAGTGTGGTGAGTTAGATTATCAGTAACACCTCACACTCACTCACAGAGCAGAATTACACGTGTTGACACTGAAGCAAAGCCATTAAACTCCTTCAGGATTCAGAGCACAGAGCTCATATTTTTTCCTAAACCTGTAAACATTTTGTTTTTCTGATGTTCAGTTTTCTGGCCTGCTGTTTGTTCTGATCATCATTGAAATCACAGCTGGTGTGATGGCCTTCATGTGGAGTGGACGGGTAAAACACACACACACACACACACACACACACACACACAAACACACAGGTGTCTGTCTAATAGTGCTGGTTTTAAGGCAGTCGCGTGTTTGTTGTGTTGTAGGTGGCAGACGAGTTGGTGAACTTCTACAACACCATCTACGCTCAGTATCTAAACACCAGGAGTCCCGGTCAAGCAGTCACACTCAAATTATTCCACAACGCTGTAAGATACACACACACACACACACACACACACACACAAACACACCCTCTCTCTCTCACACACACAAACACACACGTGGTCTGACAGGCGTGTGTGTGTTTGTGTGTCAGTTTGACTGCTGTGGCATCGGTGGACCGATTGAAGTGTTTGTGCGAGACACCTGTCCAGACGGCAACGTCCTGCAGAAGCTCACGTATTCTGTGAGTCCCTTCCTGTTTGTCTTGCTCTTATTTCTGCCTGTGTGATGTTTGAGGAGTGCAGTTGCTCATCCGTGTGTGTGTGTGTGTTTGTGTGTGTGTGTGTGTGTGTGTGTGTAGAGCTGTCCCGGCGTGATCAAGAACGTCTTCGCCTCGCACGCGCCGCTGGTGTTGGGAGGGTTTCTGGGGATGGCAGGAATCATGGTGAGTCCATCTGAACACACCCAAACATGCTGGACTCCAGCACTGCATGGGTGTCTTCTGACCATCTGCGTGTGTTCATCCTCAGACGCTGGCGCTGGTGTGCAGCTTTGTCCTCAGAAGACACGTCTCACCATATTATGTGTCTCCTCGTTCATACGTGCTCCTCACCTCCTCGCCGTCAGTTGTCTTTCCTCCTCCAGCTGACCAGCAGATATAACCGTCTGTGTATCTCTCTCTCTCTGTGTAAGAGTCTGAAGACGTCTCACTACTCATCTCCACTCATCTACTGAAGGCCGTCTCAGCCTCACTCGTCTGTCTGATGGATGGATAAATGCTTTCATTGGGCAAAGGTCAAGGGAATCTCTCCTGTGTGAGTGTGTGTGTGTGTGTGTGTGTGTGTGTGTTATCCATCATCTAGAACTGAACTGAATGGTTTCAAATTCCAACAAATTCTTCAACCTAAACTGAGGCTGCAAACAGGATACAGAATTCTAATTCAAGTCAAATTAAAGTCAAATGAATTTCACAGAAATCGAAACTGATCTGCTGTAGTGTGTAATGCTTCATTGCATTTATCAGCATGAATCACTCAAAAACGGGCTGTTTAGACCTTTGATTTTACCACATTAATGTTACAGATCGCAGTGAATCAACAAAGTCATTTCTTCAGTTCTGAATTCTGCACAACTTTGTTATGCTGTACCTCACTGTTACAATCTCATCCTGAATATTCCATTGTCTTGCTGTACAATTAAATACTAAATGTTTGCTTTTTTATTGTAATACATTAAAGACACTTCCACAAACCCGTCACGGTCCAGTGTGTTCCATCAGAGCTGGACAGTAAGAGGTCAGGAAGAGTGATCAAACATTCACTCCTAATCATCTGTGATTGACAGACATTAGACACGTGAAACGTAATATTATGTAGGTTATGTGATGTTAGTTAGGTTATTCCAGAGTTTAGGTGCTAAATAGGAGAAGGATCTGCCGCCCGCAGTTGATTTTGATAATCCTTAGGTATTATCAAATTGCCAGAGTTTTGAGATCGCAGCGGACGTGGAGGACTATAATGCAGTAAGAGCTTGTACAAATACTGAGGTGCTAAACCATTCAGGGCTTTATAAGTAATAAGCAAGATTTTAAAATCTATACGATGTTTGATAGGGAGCCAGTGCAGTGATGACAGAACCGGGCTAATATGATCATACTTCCTGGTTCTAGTAAGAACTCTAGCTGCTGCATTTTGGACTAACTGGAGTTTGTTTACTAAGCGTGCAGAACAACCACCCAATAGAGCATTACAATAATCTAACCTTGAGGTCATAAACGCATGGATTAACATTTCTGCATTTGACATTGAGAGCATAGGCCGTAATTTAGATATATTTTTGTGATGGAAAAATGCAGTTTTACAAATGCTGGAAACTTGGCTTTCTAAGGAAAGGTTCCTATCAAATAGCACACCTAGGTTCCTAACTGATGACGAAGAATTGACAGAGCAGCCATCAAGTCTTAGACATCGTTTTAGGTTATTACATGCAGAGTTGTTAGGACCTATAATTGAAGAGGACAAACGCAGCTATTGGGTTGTTTTGATCACGCGGTTGGTAGAGGTGTTTATTCCACCCATGAACTCAGCAGCTGATTTCACCAGAGGTGGGACCAAATCATTCCTTTAAATCCCAATCCCAAGTCCTCAGAGAGTTAAAGTTAATGAGATAATTAAGCGACTAATTAAATGATGATAGTGCATTAGTGATGAACACCTGCTGTTAACAATCAAAATCACTGAAGAAAAGAGAAACACAAGAACTACAACTGACTTAAGCCACAGCCTTGGATGGAATCAACTGGAGAGGAAAAAGAAACATAACACACAATACCACCATAAATGTGGTCAAGGGTCAAGAGCCCAACTAAAGCAAACACTGATCTCCATGATGGTGGCATCATTTTAACCAATAAAACATCAACATCTGATCCTCTGTAATTCTCAATAACAGCAGGTGTTCATCACTAATGCATAATCATCATCAAGTTAGTCACTGATCCAGTGTGATCTGATGATGCCAGAGATCAAGTTTAAATAAGGAATAACAAAATTAAATAAGCATTATGGAAATATAAACCCATAATGCTTAAACCCTACAGTGCCTTCCGAACACACTAATAACACTTATTTGGACAAACACGAGCAGGACTACTTAACTTTCAAATACTTTGAAAATAAATGTTATGAATGTATTTGTTTCAGTTAATTATTAAAAAAAATGTAACTAATTATAATAATAATAATAATAATAGTAAAGTCACAGCAGTAAACAGTACATGTGCACTGAAGTGCGTGGGTTTAAGCGGGAACAGGAAGTGTTCCTGTGTGTTTGTGTTGAAGTGCGGAGGGTATGGCGCTGGTTACTCACGGCATGTTCGGTTTCCTAGCAACACTGTTGTTTTCTTATAAACTCTGGAGCCAAATGTGAACGTCTGGATGTCATTGAAAGAGAGAGACACACACACACACACAGAGAGAGAGAGAGGGACAGATAGAGACACACACACACACACAGAGAGAGAGAGAGAGAGAGAGGGACAGATAGAGAGAGAGACAGACACACACACACACACACACAGAGGGACAGATAGACAGAGAGGATTAATTCACATTTATTGTTACAATTAACTTATTACAGGAGATTTACAAAAAAACACAAACAAAAAATAAATAGATAAATACTTTGGCCCGAAAATGAACAATTGAAAAGAAAAATCTACACCCAGGAACAAAAAACAAATGCTTAAAAAAATCAAAAAGATTAGCCAATCGTGAACACTGCACAAAGAGATGAAAAACTGACTCAATCTCAGAACAAAAAGGGCAACCCACCCCAACACTAGGCTTGAGGTGTACCACGTCTGTTTGTAGCTATTGCCCCATGTACAATCCTCCACTGGAGGTCACCTGTCCGCTTGTCAATCGGACATTTGTACAGGGTACGCCAGCTGCCTTTAGGAGAAAAATCAGATCCAAAGAACTGTGTCCATCTTGTTGAAGAAACTCCATTCAAAGATTGCCTGTTGGAGACTTTAACACATATCAAATAGAGAGATTTCTTTCCAGCAGAATCAAAACTTTCCAGAACTGGTGTTTTCAGAGTCAGTAAACAGCTTTCATCTTCTACCCAGTCGTCCACAGCCGCGCTTACATTGATTAAGGGAAAAAGATGACCGTACCCCTCAACCCATTCATTTAGGACATCTGGGTCTTTCAAAAAAACTTCTTTGGCTCAAGTCTTTCAAATCACTTCTCAGAATATGTCCCAGCTTATTGCACCCAGCCGCTAACAGTCGTGCTCGAACATTTTCAGATGATAACTGTCTTGAAGATAAAAAGGAGTTGAAAAACAATGGTTCCTCTAACAACCAATCACCAGCAGGTGTATTAGGTGATCTTGATACGATAAAAACCTTCCAGGCCTCTAGCACAGATCTGTAAAAGGGGGGAAGATCCACCATTTCTTTCTCTTGCAATTGCATTAAAAACAAATGTTTATCAAACCCCATTCCACCTGCCCTCCTTAAAAGAGCTGTTGTAGTGTCCATCCAGGCAGGGTTTTTATTAAACAAGAGTTTTTGGGCTGTTTGGAGCTGAAAAGTCATTATCCTGGACTTGATATCCACCAAGCCCTGCAAAGCGGCTGCTCGAATCCAGTGCTGTCCTGACCAGAAAAAGGTCACCAAACTCCTTTGAATGCTTTGAATCAATCCTGTAGGTGGCTGCAGTACGCACAGTTTATGCCAAAGAGTAGAAGCCACTAAATTATTAGCGACCAAAACTCTTCCCCTATAGGACAGCTGGGGTAGCAACCATTTCCAGCGAGACAATCAAGTACACACTCTTTCCTCTTAACCCTCCCAATTTAACTTTTGAAACTCACTTTTCCCAAAATAAATACCTAAAATCTTTAACCCCTCTTTTTTTCCATGCAAGACCCCCTGGCAACTGTGGAAGATTCTCATCAGAAAACTGCCCTGCCCAAAAGGCCTCACTTTTATCCCAGTTCACTTTCGCCGATGAGGCCTTTTCATACACATTAAGTACACTAACCAGGGCCTCAATGTCTCTTTCATGATAAACAAACACTGTCACATCATCAGCATAAGCACTTACAGTAATACTTGAACTCTGAGATAAACCAGGAAAAATAAAACCAGACAAAGTTCTACGTAAGAAGCAATGCTATAAAGTTGCCCTGATAAAGGACAACCTTGTCTGATACCCCTTGAAACTGGGACTGGCCGGCTTAGCCCGCCTCCCACTTTAACAATGCAAGCAGCACCAGAATACAGCAATTTGACCATATTTGGGAAAGAATCACCAATACCAAAAGCTTTTAAAACATTAAAAAGATAGCCATGATCAACTCGATCAAAGGCTTTCTCTTGATCTTTTTTTAATCTATTAGCAAGACACTTAGACATATTTTTGTAATCAGTGGTCAGTAATGCAATGGGTCTCCAATTTTTTAAAAGAGATAAATCTCCCTTTTTTGGTAATAAAGATAGCACTGCACGTTGACAAGATATAGGCAAACAACCATCTTTTCTACATTCACAGAAAACCTCATATAAGTCTTGTCCAATAAAGTTCCAAAAATGCTTGTAAAATTCAGAAGGCAACCCATCAATACCGGGAGATCGTCCAATACCAAGCTGACCAACTGCAGTAGTGAGCTCTTGAAGAGAAAGTTCAGTGTCCAAATCAGTCTTAGAGTCCGAGTCTATTTGAGGCAGGTCTTGAATTAGCTGTTCGGCACAGTCAGTATCACATTGTTCAGCAGCATAGAGATTGGAATAAAAATCCACTGCATGATGCCTCATCTCTGTAATATTACTGGTCACCCTCCCATCAGGAAGGCGAAGACATGACATCTGTTTCTGTTGTGCCACTTTGTGCTCCAAATTAAAAAAATAAGCACTAGGAGCATCCATGTCATTAACAGAGACAAACCGAGATCTCACAAGAGCTCCCTTAACCCTTTCATTCAAAAACATTTTTTTCTTGCAGATTGTTAAACAGATTAGAATTATATCTATTAATTAGATCCACCTCCATATTTGATATGTCCTTTTCAATTGACTGAATAATTTCTCTTAATTTAATAGTGGAATTAGCAGTATGCTGCAAACAAAACATTTTAATGTTTGTTTTCCCTATTTCCCACCAGTTTTAAATTTTCAAAAGTGCCTTTACACGATCTCCACTGTTGCCAAAAAATCTCAAAATGTTTACAAAAATTAAGATCCTGAAGACGACTTCTTTATACACTAGGACATATTTATAATAAGAGAAACCAAATGATGATCTGTGTACCCTACTGGAGTGATAAAACAATCAATACTCCGACTACTAAGATGATTGGACGTATATATCCTATCCTATCGAGCAGCACTGACTCTATTATCTGTCATTTTAATCCAAGTATATTGTCTCACTTGTGGGTGTTTGATCCGCCACATATCTAAAAGTTCTGTCTCTTTAACTATTTTTGATAATTGAGATGAAGACTGAAGGTGAGGTTCTTCATTTGTGCGATCAATAGTGAAATTCTCAGTACAATTCCAATCGCCTCCCATGATTATATTTCCATCAGCACAGAACATTAGAGCACTTCTTAACATACTGAAAAAAATTAGTTGTTCATGTCCCACATTAGGTGCATATGCATTTACAAAGTAAAAAAGAACTCCATCAATATCAGCCTTTACTACTACTAGTCTTCCATTTACAGGCTCTTTTTTAAAACATTAACTCTTAGATCTGGAGAAAATAAGATTGCCAGCCCAGCACTCACATTAGTTTTATGGTTAAGTATGTATTGGCCTTTCCACCATAATCCCCACTCTAGTTCATTAGCAATATCGCTATGTGTTTCTTGAAGGAAAATAACATTTAGTTTTTTTTGCTCTATTGTTTCAAACACAAGAGCACACTTACATCCATCCCTTCCACCATTAATGTTAATTGAGCCAACCCTCAAGACTTAAAAAATACTGGAAGAAAGAGCAGACAGGCAGAAAAAAGCAAAAATAAAGAAAAAGACACCATGTGATACATGAACAGATCAATAACTAAAGTAGGGCTGCAACTAACGATTATTTTGATAATCGATTAATCGGTCGATTATTTTTACGATTAATCGATGAATCGGTTTATGTACTTATATTTTAGTTTTGCCCATTTTTTCCCCAAGTAAATTATTAACAAAGGGTCTTTATCATTCAACATAGACTTTTTAGAGATTTTAACCATTTTGCATTGTCATATCCTCATCAAAAACATACCTGGAGTTGTGTTTTATTATGTGTTAGTTATCCTTTGTCGAACTCTTCTGCAATCAAAACACTGACCCATACATACTCTAGCAAATTTCACAAGGAGATTTCAAATAATGTTTTCACCATGGCAGTCCTTAGGGCTCCTAAAGTAGTTTAACATCCCGAACAAAGCTTATTAAGGAATCTTTCAGAACATATCACGAAGAATAATGATAAAAAAGAATTAAAATTGCAGTAAATTGCATTTTATTATTTTTTTCCTGTAAACACATAGCTTATACCTGGGAAACAGCTTTATAGCTTATGCAGTGAAATTGTAAACAATCCTTCCAATAAAGTGCCAATGGCATGAAACCTGAATGGAACTCACATTTTAAAGTAAAATTTAAAGTAAAATCCATCAGAAGGTTGTCCAGAAAAAAAATTGGACACACACAAAAAACCAGCTGTGTGAAAAAGAGCAGTGAATGCTTAGAAAAAAGTGCATTTCAAATACATTTAAACATTAACCTCTCTCATTCAGTCATAATTAGGCTGCAAGACTGAATTATGAACTGGTAAACGACAAAGCTTTAAATGTTAATTGTTAAAAAGCAATGTTGTCAGCTTTTACGACTAAACATTTGCAAACAACATTGTACTGCAGAATCTACACAAATAAAAGTCTTTGCACACTGTGATTTTCATCGGATTTAAATATGTAGTGGTCCTTATAACAGTGCAAAATTCTAAAATGTAATAAAGCGATAAAATGTTAACAAAACAGCTTATGCCTGAACTGACAGGAATTCGACTACCTGTGGGAAATGAGGCAGAACACTATTCACTCATTATTTGAGAAAAACTTTGCATTGCAGTGCAAAAAGTTCAACATGTCCAAATGTTCAGGGCTTAACAGTTAGGCTTGCTCTCTTTTTGCTCCCACACTTTGGATGACTTCGTCCGATTAGTTTTATCTTCCGCTTTTTTCTTTTTCTTTCTCGAGCTTACTCCACTGCCGCCTGCCTCACCCATCACGCTGAATGCTGCAGAGAGACGAAGCACGTGACATAAAACGAGGCCAGCTATTGGCTACTTCTCCTGCTGTACTGGCTGAGTAAAACCTCCGGTGGCTCATTACTGCCACACTTTGGTCACCGCAGATTTAAAATATGCACGAAATGAGCCGCTTACGGCAAATAAAAATTATTTAGCAACGAATCGATTACTAAATTAGTTGACAACTATTTTAATCGATTTTAATCGATTAAATCGATTAGTTGTTTCAGCTCTAAACTAAAGTACTTTTAACATTCTCTTTTTCTCCATTTTCCGATCCTTTCTAACTGTAGTTAAGTGCTTCTTTAAACGAAACCGCTTCTTTTCGCTCAGGAGATCAACCACATTCTTCTGAAGAAAAGTAACTGATTTTACGAATTTTTCTACATCAGGAAAGAATTCCTTCACATCAACCTGCTTTCCAAAAGTATTATCTAGAAACTGATCAATTTCCTCTAAAGTATATAGAGAGAGCTCCTTCTGGGGATCTTGAGAGTTCTCTTCAAACCCACCCTGTGAGCAAGAGTCCATATCCAGCACAGAAGCAGACTCATCTGAAAGACCATCCTCTGCTGCTGTCACTGAGTCTGTTCGACTCTTCTCTGCACCACACTGAGCAGAACTAGTACTTGGAAACACATTCTCGTCACATTTATTGTCCTGTTCAACAACTAAATGCGCTTTACTCTAATCCGCATCATCATCATCAGCTGCAGCAGTAGCAGCAGCATTTGAACTTGTTGCCGCTATCACCAGCATCTCTGAGGTATTCACTGCTACATTTAAAGCTAGATTTACCTCTGCCTGCCTTACCTCCGTGAGGCCTGTATTCTCCTCCTGACCCGTCTGTATGGATGAAACCTGAGCAGCAGTCTCTATCACATTCACTGGGCCAGCGTCTTCCTGTTCGCGATCTTTATGGGGACACATCTGCCTTTTGTGGCCAACATCGCCGCATACAAAGCAGCGTTAACTTCCGGTAGTTGCAGAAATCATATATGCTCCCCCTTCATGTTTTATATGAAAAGAAACATTAAGTGTACAATCTGGTGATTCTAAAAACACGTAAACCTTTCTCCTTAAAGACATGACATGCTTCAATGCAGGGTTCTTACACCCCAAAGAAATCGCTCTGAACAGACTCGCAATCTTACCAAACCGCACTAGTTCACGCTCTAACACGTCATCAGAGATGAACGGCGGCACGTTCAAAATCACAACTTTACTAGATGCATTATGCAGCGGTGTAACTTGCACTAATTCATCTTTAATGATAAGCCCACTTTCGATCACTTGATTTACAAGTTGTTGTTGTTTCAAGAAAACGACTACGGCTCTATTCATTCTGGATGCAGAGGAAATATTCTCATGTCCTACCTTCTCTCCTACAGCGACTAAAACATCCTCCACCGTCACTCCGTCCTCCAGCATACACCTGAAGCCATTGCGCAGAGAGATGGATGCCGTCTCCACGTGGAACACCATCCTCCTCTCACAAGACTCCCACTTTTCTTTTTTCACAAAAAATAAAACTAATACCAAACCATACAAACAAACAAACAAACAAAAAAAAAAAAAAATAGAGAAAAAGACAAGAAGAAAAACTTTCACAGCTTCACTCCCGCCCAGCATCACTCTCACCCACAACCTCCCAGCATGCACCACGTGAGAGAGAGAGAGAGAGAGCGGGGGAGGGGCAGATATATAGAGAGAGACAGACACACACACAGGGACATTTAACCCCCCTTTATTACAAAAAATTCAAGGTTTAACTAAACCTTACATAGATTAAAGTAATTTAAAACACAAACATACAATAATAACTAGCACAAAAAACAAGGCAAGACAATAGCACAATTAAATATAAATTTGCAAAGCACCATCAAAATCAGATTCACATATGCACTGGTTTACTCCCCAAATGTGATTGAAAGTCTCCAGGCCTTTAACCAAGTTATAGTATGCATATTCCACCTTTAATCTAGTTTTAATTAACCCTTTTAAAATTACCATTGCATCAGTTGACCCAACATTATTTATTTTGCTTTTACGTGAAATCCATATTCCCATTTTTGCTTGCCCAAACAAAAAATTGAGCAAAACATGGATCTGCTTTCTGTTTCTGTTATACTTTGGTCCATAGATAAATAACATGGGTGAAAACACTTCTCCTAAAACTGTACACCATTCTTCTAATTGAGAAAATAAAGGCACAAGCCTCCCACATTGAAGAAATAAATGAAAAACAGTTTCAGTCATACCACAAAAAGGACATCCCTCCTGAACCTGGGGATCGAGGTGTGCTCTGTATCTGTTTGTAGCTATTTACCCATGCACAACTCTTCACTGAAGGTCTCCGGACCTTTTTTCAATGGGAGGCTTGTACAAGGCCCTCCAGCAACCCTGCGGGGAAGATCCTGATCCGAATAGCTCCTGCCATTTTGACTCTTTAACTCCTCCTAAAGAGTGAGAGTGTGAAACTTTTACACATGTGACATACAATGCTTTCTTCTCAGTTTTACTGAAATGGTCCAGTTCAGGTGTCTTGAAGGTCAACAAAGATCCCTCCTTTTCTTCAAATATACCCACATCCGGAATTATTCTTAGTTCAGGAAAAGTTAAATCCATATCTTCATTTGTTGTTTCCACACTGCATTTAAAATCTGTTGATAGGCTCTCAAGAATTTCATTTATCAGTTTTTGTGTCCGACGAATTGATCTTATTCCAATCTTGGAGGCTAGCATTTCAGGAGACATCCATCCATCTGAAGTTATTAAATGTCCAATCTTTACAACTCCTGCAGCCTTTAGAAGATTCCTCATCGATGGTGATTTTAAAATCGCTGAGTCCACCATAGAATTGTGCATTAGGGTTCCTCCCTTGACCAGAGACCTCCCTCATCCGTGATGTCTCTTGAGATATTAAAAGTCCTCCAGGCTTTGAACACTGAGTGATAAAAGGAAGTTAATCCAGTCAAATCAACATTTTGAATGTCCAGAAGAAACAAATGTTTATCCAGCCCCATCCCTCCTGCTCCTCTAAGGAGGGCACAAGCTACTCCAGACCAGCTTAAATCCACTCCGTAGAGAAATATTTTTACTGTCTGTAGTCTGAAAGTCTTAATTCTGCTTTTTATATCCACTAGTCCTTGTCCACCTTCATGTCTGGGCAGAAACAAAGTTGATGCTTTTGTCCAGTGGTTACCGGACCAAAAAAAGTCTGTTAAGCATTTTTGGATTTTTGCAACCAAATCTTCAGGAGGTTCCATAATGTTCATTTTGTGCCATAGCGTTGAGGCTACAAGGTTGTTGCAGACCAGCGCTCTTCCCCTATAAGATAACTGGGGTAGCAGCCAATGCCAGCAAGACAACCGAGCACACACCTTCTCCACCAGGCCCTCCCAATTCTGTCTCTTATAATCCTCCCTTCCTAAAAACACCCCCAAATATTTTAACCCAGATTTTCCCCATTTTAAATTACCTGGGAGAGCTGGATTGTTGTGGTCTAAACCACACCACATTGCATCACTTTTTGCCCAGTTTACTTTTGCAGATGAGGCTTTACCATAACTTAATAAAATCTCTTTTAAAACCTGAACATCTTTAACATTCCTTAAAACAACAGTAATGTCATCAGCATAAGCTGAAACTTTTACATAATCATTAAAAATAGTACCTTGCACCTTCAAACCCATTAAACTCTCTCTTAGTTTACATAGAAGAGGTTCAATAGCTAAGCTGTAAAGCTGACCAGAAAGTGGGCATCCTTGTCTGATACCCCTCTGTACCTTAACAGGGACACTTAGGCCTCCTGCTATCTTTACCATACATGTTGCATTATTGTTTTATAATTTTATAACTTTATAATTTTTCTAAATTTCTCTCCAAACCCAAAAGCTTCTAATACTTTAAAAAGATATTGATGATCAACACGATCAAAAGCTTTCTCCTGATCGAGTGACAGTATTCCTACATCAATATTATTACACATTGCATAATCAATAACATCACATACTAGATGCAAGTTATCAGCAATACATCTGTCTTTTATACAGTAAGATTGATCTTTGTGTATAATTTTGAACAATATTTTGTTCAATCTGTTGGCAAGGCACTTTGATAAAAGTTTATATTCAGTGCAGAGAATTGCCAAAGGTCTCCAGTTCTTTAACAGGGTAAGATCACCTTTTTTGGAAGCAATGTTAATACAGCCCGTTGGCAGCTCTTTGGAAGAAAACCAGTACGATTACATTCCTTGAGCACCTCAAATAAATCAGATCCAAATGTAAATGTAAAATTCACCAGGAAGTCCATCTATGCCTGGGGTACGACCCGACGAAACTGTGTAGTAAATGCCAACCGGTGTTGCCAAGTCTGTGGTTGTTTTTCATGTTCGCGGGTTGAAGTGACCCCAATACCAATAACGTGATATTTAGCCCCTAAAATGTGAATAAAGGAACCCTGCCGAAAAACGTACATTTTAACACCGGGATGCAATTTTTATCGGGGAACCTCCTGGAAACGCGATTGGGCTAGTTTTGGACTAGTTTTGAGAAGCAACTGGGCAGGATTTGTTGTGAAAACCTGGCAACCCTGATCTGAATGCACGTGCTGGAGATATACTACTAATCACAGGAGCGTCTTTACTGATGAGATGCGCATGAAAATCATATTCGATTTTTTGCACAGCCCTAAACCTTTTCATTTAATATAGAGCTCAATTTTAATTTCTTCTCAGACCACTCATGTACTTTGGAAGAAAGATCTCCTATCATATTTTTTTCAATGGCAAGGATTTCTCTTTCAACAAAACAAAAATTAGAGTGAGATGTATACTGCTGACAAAATTCCCTTATGTGAGCTTTACTAACTTCCCACCAAAGAATAACATTATCAAATCTTATTTTCTCTTTTTTCCAGGTCTCCCAAAAATGTTTAAAAGATTCACAAAAACTCCTGTCTTGTAACAATTTGACATTAAAATGCCAGTAAACACTTCTGTTTTTCTTAGAATTCAAGTTACAGTCAATAGTGATTAATTTGTGATCAGTGAAGGATGTGGGGACAATAGCTGTATGAATGATTCTACTTTAGTCTATCCAGTCGTGCTGCTGAAATCCTCCCATCACTAACCTTTACCCATGTATATTGTTTAACAGAGGGATTATTTTCTCTCCATATATCAGTAAGATTAGAGGTTTTAATAACATTTTCAAGTACTGTTGGTGACTGAATATGGGGTTCTTCTCCATTTCTATCAAGCAAGGCATTAAGTGTACAGTTCCAGTCCCCAGCTAAGATAGTAAAAACATTACCTTGCTGTTGCCCTAAAAACACTTTCAGTTTATTAAAAAAAATTATTCTCTCAGCTCCTATATTAAATTAAATTAAATTTATGCATTTAGCAGACGCTTTTATCCAAAGCGACTTACAGTGCATTCAGGCTATCAATTTTTACCTATCATGTGTTCCCGGGGAATTGAACCCACAACCTTGCGCTTGTTAACGCAATGCTCTACCACTTGAGCTACAGGAGCACTATTATAGGTATATTATAGCACTATATTAGGTGCATATACACTCACAAACGTAAAGACAAGACCATTTAAATCAACCTTAACTGCTAAACATCTTCCTGATTCAATTTCCCTTCTTCTCAAAACTTTGGCTTTTATAGAGGGAGAAAAGAGAATAGCAGTTCCTGCACTCAGGTTAGTACCATGTGTGAGCACACATTCATTCCTCCACCACAATCGCCAGTCAGCCTCATTGTTTACATCACTATGAGTTTCTTGTAAGAAAATAACATCTAATTTCTTTAACTTGATGAATTCTATCACTGTATCAGCTTTACTCTTATCCCTCATCCCATTAACATTTAGGGATCCCACGCGTAAGGTTTCCATAAGAGGGAAAAAGATTAGAAAAAGAACAATCAGAAAGAGATGTGTATTAGCCATAGTAATTGGTTATATTTTCCTCTTTTTGGTTTCCCTTTCCCTGTCTTAGACTTTTTTCAAATATCAGTTATATGTTTTTTTAACCTAAAACGTTTCTGTTGCGATAGCTCATCATTACTGCAACTTTTCCTTGCCCACATTACAGAAGAGATAAACTTATCCAGATCTGGGAAAAATTCACTCACTTCCGTGCTTCTACCTTTTGTCTCATCCAGGAAAGCATTAATTTGTGCCCCAGTGTACAATCCTTCTGTCTCTACTTTTGACATTTCTGACCCTTCAGACCAATGCCCATCATCTTTCATACTATCATCTGTGTACTGAGATAACCCATCCATATCATCCACCGAGCATTGCTCAGCTATTTGTATACCAGTCTGAGATACAACCTCATTTTCTTTTGCTTCCTCAACATCATCATTTTCATTTATAACAAGTGCAGAACTGCATCCAGCCTGCTCACTGCTCTCCACATCCACAGCAGCATCGCTTTCACTCACCTCATTGTGCCCGTAGACCTCATCTAACGGCCTTTGGTTTGGTTTCTTAGGTACTTGTTTATCCTGTGCTGCTGCCATATTATCCTCGGTATCACTGGTATCATTGTGATGAGCTGATCCATTTTCAGTAGCATTAACAGGCAGCTGCTGCTCAACATCCGCTTTTTTATAAGGACAGGAGAAGCGTTTATGGCCTATATTTCCACAATCAAAGCACTTTAGATTGTCAGTACTTGCATACAGCATATATGATCCATCTCCATGACTTACACGGAACGAGATCTCTAATGTGCGCTCAGATGAAGTCAGAAACATTAACACTTGTCTCCTAAACGACAAAACGTGTTTGAGATCAGTGTTTTTACATCCCAATGGTATGTTTCTGACAGGACATGCGATTTTACCGTATCGGGTTAATTCTTTAACAATCGCGTCATTCGAGACAAAAGGCGGTACATTGGAAATAGTGACTTTAGTTGCCGGAGCCGTTAAAGGAGTAACGGGCACAAACATTTCCTTAATCCATAATCCATTCTCAGTCACCCGGTTAACTAACTGCTCTGTTTTTAAAAACACGATGACTGCTTTGTTCATTCGCGATGCTGAGAGAATATTGTCGAAGCCTATAATTTCTCCCACCACCACGAGAACATCCTCCACGCTCACGCCAAGTTCAGGTACACACCTGCATCCATTACGCAACGACAGGTGCGAGACTCCCTGTTTAACTTCAGAGGCCATACCGACACGCGAGCGGCCTTAAATACTCAGCAATCTTAAAACAAATCTGTTAAGACCAAAAAGGGGGAGGGGATAAAAAAACACTTTAAAAATGCTCAATAATCACGCTCGCTCTAACCAGCACGCTCACTCGCCCCACTACACTCGCACATGCGCACAGAGAGAGAGAGAGAGAGAGAGAGAGAGACATACACACACACACAGAGAGAGAGAGAGAGAGAGAGACATACAGAGAGAGAGAGAGACACCTTTAAAATCTGATTTATTTTACATTAAATTTTCCAGAACATAATCCAAAGAAAAGAAATATTATATAAACCAACATTTTTCAAAACATCTTAAAAATCCTAAGAAGAGAAAAAAAAAAAAAATAATAATAATAATATATATAAAAAAATACCAATACAACAAACTTCTCTTTTATAACACTCCAAAACTTAACTGATAATCTTGCCCTCCACGGGGCTTACACAACACACCTTCTGTTCCTCACATCAAAAAAAAAAGGTCTCAATATCATTGATCATTTCATAATAAGCAAACTCCAGCATCAAGCATCAACAAGAACAGCCCTCTGACAGCTCCTGGGAAGACATTGTTCCTCATAACATTTCTGTACCACCTCATAGAAGTCTTTACCTATGATTCCCCACATGACTTTATAAAATTCCCCCTGCAGACCATCAATACCTGGTGCACGACCAGGTTTCACCTGTTGTACTGCTTTAGTCAGTTCTTGAAAAGAAAAAAAAACTCTCCAACCTTTCTCACTGTTTTTCATTAAGAGTAGGAAGTTGTTCAATCAACTCCGATGTACTCTGTGAATCACAGTTTTCAGCTCTAAAGAGTTCTGAATAAAAGTCCACAGCAATTTTCCTCCTCTTCTTTGGGTCAGACGTTTTAGACCCATCTGGGAAAGTCAGACAATGCATTATACTCTGCTTTTTTGAGTCTTTTTCAAGATTAAAAAAATATGTAGTTGGTGTATCCATATCACGTACTGACAAAAAAACATGACCTTATTAGTGCCCCCTTATCTTGCACTTGTAAAAGAGAGGTAAGAGCACTCTTTCTCTCACATAAATCCTCAGTCATTACAGCATCTGGTTGCAGCACCAAATTCAACATTTAAATCTCTCAATAAAATCTTTCTCCTGTAATAAACGTACATTCAATTTCCAGTAAGGACTTTTACACTGAGTCTGTGACAAAGTAAAATTACATGAAACAAAATGATGATCTGAAAAACTACATGGTACAATGTTCGCAGCTGTTATTAGTTCTCTTACAAACGTAGAATCTATCTAATCTAGCTGCACTTATTCTCCCTTGTGAAATTTTTACCCAAGTATATTTTTTTACATTTAAATTCCTCTCTCTCCACACATCCAACAAACTGTTTTGAAAGATAAAATTTTTTAACAACGCAGGCGATACAAAATCTGGTTCAGTATTATTTCTATCTAATGTAAAATCAACTGTACTATTCCAGTCACCTCCTACTATTAGGAAATCATCAGTATTTACATTTCTCAAATATTCATTCAGTCTTTTAAATAGAATTATTCTATCTGCACTTCTGTTTGGAGCATAAATATTAACAAATATAAAATTGTATTAATCAATTTTTGTTTTCACAACAAGAAGGCGACCTTTTTCTAATTCTACACTTGACAATATATCTACATTGAGGTAAGGTGAAAAAAGTATGGCTACCCCAGCACTTAAATTTGTTCCATGGCTTAGAGAGTAACTGCCCTCCCAACACAATCCCCAGTCTGCCTCATTACTCTCAACACTATGAGTTTCTTGTAAAAAAGTTATATGTGATTCTTTAAGCTTAAGAAACTCAGTTAATAAACCTAGTTTTTCTCTATTCCTCGCTCCATTAACGTTTAAAGAAATAACTCTTATGATCTGCATGATAGAGGAGGGGAAGAGAAACAAGAAAAAAAGACAGAGGAGAAGGAAAACACACAAAAAAATAAAAATAAAATAAGAGCAGCACCCATCACCCTGTTAACCTATTTATGCTTTCTGTTTCCTTTTAAACTTTTACGAACTACTGTAACCAGTTTCTTCAAACGAAATCTTTTTTGTTTGATATGACGTCACAACCTACACTTTTCTGAACACTCATAACTGACCTCAAAAATTTGGCAGCATCAGGAAAAAACTTCAGGACATCAACTTTCTGTCCTTTTGTTTGATCCAGAAAGTCATTAACTTCTTCCACAGTATACAAATCCCCAGATGACTGACTCAACTCAAACTCAGAAACTTCTGAACAACTATCACTATCAAGTCAAGTCAAGTCATCTTTATTTATATAGCACTTTATACAAAACAGATTGCGTCAAAGCAACTGAACAACATTAATTAGGAAAACAGTGTCAATAATGCAAAATGACAGTTAAAGGCAGTTCATCATTGAATTCAGTGATGTCATCATGCAGCTCAGTTCAGTTTAAATAGTATCTGTGCAATCATTTGCAATCAAGTCAACGATATCGCTGTAAATGAAGTGTCCCCAACTAAGCAAGCCAGAGGCGACAGCGGCAAGGAACCAAAACTCCATCAGTGACAGAATGGAGAAAAAACCCTGGAAGAAACCAGGCTCAGTCGGGGGCCAGTTCTCCTCTGACCAGACGAAACCAGCAGTTCAATTCCAGCCTGCAGCAAAATCAGATTGTGCAGAAGAATCATCTGTTTCCTGTGGTCTTGTCCCGGTGGTTGTCTGAGACAAGGTCTTTACAGTGGATCTGTCCCTGGGACTCTAGTTGTCCTGGTCTCCGCTGTCTTTCAGGGCTGTAGAGGTCCTTTCTAGGTGCTGATCCACCATCTGGGCTGGATACGTACTGGATCCGGGTGACTGCAGTGACCCTCTGATCTGGATACATACTGGATCTGGTGGCTACGGTGACCTCGGAATAAGAGAGAAACAGACTAATATTAGCGTAGATGCCATTCTTCTAATGATGTAGCAAGTACATCGGGTGTTATGGGAAGTGTTCCCGGTTCCGGTTTACCTAATTAATGCAGCCTAAAAATCCTTTAACGGATTTGGATATTAGAAGTGTATTAGTGTGCTATGTGTAAACCAGGTTAAAGAGATGGGTCTTTAATCTAGATTTAAACTGCAAGAGTGTGTCTGCCTCCCGAACAATGTTAGTTAGGTTATTCCAGAGTTTGGGCGCTAAATAGGAGAAGGATCTGCCGCCCGCAGTTGACTTTGATATTCTAGGTATTATCAAATTGCCAGAGTTTTGAGAACGCAGCGGATGTGGAGGACTATAATGTAACAAGAGCTCGTTCAAATACTGAGGTTCTAAACCATTCAGGGCTTTATAAGTAATAATCTGCCGCTTCTGAATCAGCTACTGTAAGTATGCTATGTTATTAAAGTATTTGCTATTGACTGTTCAAATGTGAGTTTTGCGCGTCGTGTGTGTGTGTGTGTGTGTGTGTGTGTGAGAGAGAGAGAGAGAGAGAGAGAGAGTGTGTGTGTGTGTGTGTGTGTGAGAGAGAGTGTGTGTGTGTGTGTGTGTGTGTGTGTGTGAGAGTGAGAGAGAGAGAGAGTCAGGGTCACACCACAGTGGAGTCTTAACCATCCGTGGCTTGTGTATACACACACAGGAGCTTCATCACTAGCTGTGTTTCCACTGTCGGGCCAAAAGCGGGCGTGCTAGTGCGTGCCAGGGCCAGTCGCGTTTCCACTGTCACTTCCGGGGCTTGATCGTGCCTCGTCGGGGCTTCCTCGGGGCCAACGGCCGGGGTTTTTTGGCCCGACGAAAACCTTGGGCCAAAGCGGGCCAGTTGAGGCTAGAGGAGTGGTTATGAACAAAGGCGGAGTTTCTCCGCGAGTGGAGAGCATCAGCGCCGCGGATCATTTCATAAAGTTAACAGCTGAAACACCAGCATTAAACACTTTTTAAAATAAGTTGAGCTCAAAACTCACTTTCAGTCAGAAGCGAGTGTTTGAAATAACTCGATCCGATCCGATGTGGATTATAATCACCATAAAAGGCAGAAATATTTATAAGCGATGCAAAAGAATATGCACGCTATATGTTACCATAGTAAACATAATAAATACGACCGCTTGAAGAAATCACACGTCAGAATCTATCACAATCGTGTAGTAACATATTTTATCCGTCATAAGTCTGTCTCGAGAGTTTAGCCCCACGTAGCCTATGTCATAAAAATATAATAATGGTTTTTGTTCGGGAGCTTTTATAAAAATAGAGAAATTATCATTCATTCTAAATGTGATGTATGTGACTACAAATAAACAGAAACAGTCTCGACTGAATAAGCAGGCTATTTTCATAACGCTTCCGCGTTAAAAATAAATAAATAAAATAGAAATATATTTATTTCTGTGACAAATTTTCAAGCCTGATAAATTAATTTATTATGCTCAATGTATCACTTATAGTAAAACATCGATGCTTTTGAATTTAAATATTTAACAAAGCATGTAAACAAAAGGCCACTGTTATCATGTGCGTTTTGTGATCGCGCATGTTCCAGTGATTCATTTCTTATTAGTTTTCTGATAACTTCTCTTTGTTGGTGAAATGATTGGATTACATGACGTTGTTCATGAGAGGCGTGTAAAGGGCGGGTTTTAGTGACGCGCAGCGGAGCTTCTGGCCCGACGGTGGAAACGCAGCGCTATTTTGGCCTCGTGCTACTGGCCCGAGGCTATGAGCCCCGCCCGGCCCGTTTTAAGCCCTGGCTCGCTCTGGCCCGACAGTGGAAAAGCGGCTACTGTGTCTGTCACTGACTCTGTTCCTCTTTCAGCTTGAACTGATGGTAAAACTAAGGACATGTCTTAACATTTATTTTGAAAGATGAAGCTCACGATTATGAAAAGGGGAGTTACATTTCTGACGAGTGCTTGTGGTGTTCGACCAATCACAATGCACTGGGTCAGTTGGCCAATCAGAGCAGACTGCCCTTGTCAGAAGGAGGGACTTTGTAGAAAACGAGGCTTGAGAGAGGCGGGGCATAGATGACCTACAATAATGTACAGTATTTGAAAAATAATGTGTTTTTTGAATATGAAAGCATGTCAACATATTCTGTTACACCGAATACACAAAATAATGATCTTTAAAAAAGCATCAGATTACCCCTTTAAATCAAGATAGAATGACCTGAGGTGCAAAATGACAGAAGATCAGAAGTCTTGTTCTCTGAGATATTGATTGAAAAAATCTTAAGACTAACTTGGAAGTTTTTAGAATTGCGTGGAAAAACAGTATGTCCAGCTATAGACAGGCTCTAAAAACTGCCAGGGCCGAGCATATCCACAAACTCATAGAAAACAACCAAAACAACCCAAGGTTTTTATTTAGCACAGTGGCTAGATTAACAAATAACCAGACGCCACCCGATCTAAATATTCCCTCACAGTTAAATAGTAATGACTTTATGAATTTCTTCACTGATAAAATAGATAACATCAGAAATACAATAACAAATGTAGATTCTACAGCGTCTAATACTTTAGGTTTATCTATCGCACCCAAAGATAAACTGCAGTGCTTTACAACTATAGGACAGGAAGAGCTAAATAAACTTATCACTGCATCTAAACCAACAACATGTTTATTAGATCCTGTACCCACTAAATTACTGAAAGAGTTGTTACCTGTAGCAGAAAAACCGCTTCTCAATATTATTAACTCGTCGTTATCTTTAGGTCACGTCCCAAAACCATTCAAGCTGGCGGTTATTAAGCCTCTTATTAAGAAACCACAACTAGATCCTAGTGAACTGGCAAATTACAGACCCATTTCAAATCTTCCATTTATGTCTAAAATTTTAGAAAAAGTTGTGTCTGCTCAATTGTGCTCCTTCCTGCAAAAAAATGATCTCTATGAAGAATTTCAGTCAGGTTTCAGGCCCCATCATAGCACAGAAACTGCACTTGTTAAAATTACAAATGACTTGCTTCTTGCATCAGACCAAGGCTGCATCTCATTGCTAGTTTTACTTGATCTTAGTGCTGCGTTTGACACCATAGATCACGACATACTCATAGATAGATTACAAAACTATACAGGTATCCAAGGGCAGGCTTTAAGATGGCTTAGATGCTACCTGTCCGATCGCTACCACTTTGTTTATTTAAATGGGGAGTCATCTCATTTATCACCAGTAAAATATGGAGTGCCACAAGGATCTGTCCTAGGTCCTCTGCTATTTTCAATATACATGTTGCCCCTTGGTAATATTATTAGAAAATACGGGATTAGTTTCCACTGTTATGCTGATGATACTCAACTATATATCTCAACGAGACCAGGTGAAACTTCTAAATTATCTAAGCTAACAGAGTGTGTTAAAAATGTAAAAGATTGGATGACCAATAATTTTCTCCTATTAAATTCAGATAAGACAGAGATATTACCTATTGGACCAGAAAACATTACACAGAATCTCGTAGATTACAATTTGCAACTAGACGGATGTACTGTTACTTCCTCTACTGTAAAAAATCTGGGTGTTATATTAGACAGTAACTTGTCTTTTGAAAATCATATTTCCCATGTTACAAAAACAGCATTCTTCCATCTTAGAAACATTGCCAAGCTACGAAACATGTTACCTGTTTCTGATGCAGAAAAGCTAGTTCATGCATTCATGACCTCTAGACTGGACTATTGTAATGCACTGCTAGGTGGTTGTCCTGCATCCTCAATAAACAAGCTACAGGTAGTCCAAAATGCAGCGGCTAGAGTCCTTACCAGGTCAAGAAAATATGATCATATTACCCCAATACTACAGTCTCTGCACTGGCTACCTATTAAGTTCCGTATCAGTTACAAAATATTATTACTTACTTATAAGGCCCTTAATGGCTTAGCTCCTGCGTACCTAACTAGTCTTCTACCTCGCTACAACCCATCACGATCCCTAAGGTCACAAAACGCTGGACTTTTGATAGTACCTAGGATAGCAAAGTCCACTAAAGGAGGTAGAGCTTTTTCGCATTTGGCTCCCAAACTCTGGAATAGCCTTCCTGATAATGTTCGGGGCTCAGACACACTCTCTCTGTTTAAATCTAGATTAAAAACACACCTCTTTGGCCAAGCATTCAAATAATGCATCTCATAATTTTGGACTGCAGTTATATCTGATCAAATGTGCATTATTATTCTTTAGCTTGGGTTAAACGAATTAATTTTACTTGGCTGGAACAGCAGCTACGCTAATTATGTCTCTATTTGTTTCTCTGCTTTGCCACGGGATTTACATCCCGTGGTAACTAGGATCTACACAAGCTCCAGTCTGGATCCAGAACACCTGAGAAGAGATGATGCCAACCCCTCAGAGGACCTCAGATGATGCTAACCCAGAGACAACATACAGAACTACCACATTTTGCTATAAGTTTGATTGCATAATTGCTGTTAATAGTGTTAATCGTCTGTTTGTTTACGTCTTTTTATTGATTTTTCTGAACATTTCTGCTATATGCACATGAACTGACAATCACCACTGATAAGCTACTACTAAATATTGTAGAAACTTAATTTTCTGTAAAGTTGCTTTGTAATGATTTGTATCGTAAAAAGCGCTATACAAATAAACTTGAATTGAATTGAATTGAATTAAGAAAAAACAAGAGCAAATATCTCCCAATGGGTCAGAAATATCAGCATGTTGTTTTCCCTGTGAATGAAGTGTATGTTTGAGACCCCACTGGCAGATACAGTTTGTGTGCTTGATTTAATCATAAACTCACTTCATTTTGATCTAAAGAATTTAAGAATGTTCAGTTGTTTGTACTTCTGAAGCTCACTGACTCTTATCAGCTGTATGTAGCGATGTCATGGCAGCCTTTCGCTCTTCAGCTGAAACTGATTGAAATCCAGCCAGTGAAGCTCCAACTGTGTGTGTGTGTTCAGATGGGTTTGTGAGTGTGAGTGTGTGTGTGTGTGTGTGTGTGTGTGTGTGTGTGTGACTGATGTGCCTGATGGTCTGTCAGAGGGTGTGGAGTGTCTGTATTCACAGAGTGTTTACCCATGAATCACACACACAGAGAAGCAGGGAAGAATGCACAGCTCGTGTGTATGTGTGTGTGTGTGTGTGTGTGTGTGTGAGAGAGAGTGTGAGAGAGCCAGCGATTAGTAAAGTTATCTTTCAGAGTTTTCATAGAGCCGGCGGGAAAAGGGCTTGTCAGGACCTTCCCAAGCGCCACACCCTTACACAGACAGAGAGAGAGAGACACTGCTGGAATGAGAGTGAGGGCCGGGCAGGGGGGGCTAGGGGCGGAGCTGGGGGCGGGGCCAGTGGAGAGCAGCTGCACTGATAGTTCAGTGTCAAGATCTACAGTTGCACACACATCACATCTGGAAGTGTGAAGCTGCTCTCATCCAGTGACCGGCCTTCTGTTACTCAGCAGGTAAGATCTGAAACTCTGCACGTCTCTCGACTCAAGCGCTTTAACAAACTGTCTCGGGATTGTTGAGAAGGTCTGTGTGAGTGTGTGTGTTGGGTTTGAGAGTGTGTGTCAGGCTGTGAGATGACTGTGTTTTTGGTCAGCAAGACACTTAGCTGTTGTTCTTCTGTGTAAATATGATAAATCCTGAGAAACATGGAGAATTGAGTGTCTGAAGGGGGATAGAGGGGTGAGGGGAGGGACACTTGCTTCAGGGAGTGGCATTTCTGTGCAATGCTGAGACAAGTTTCAACCCATCGAGCTGAAAAAACACTGGATCTGATCATTCATACCTGCTGCACTCACACACACACACACACACACACACACACACACACACACACACACACACATTCACACACACACACTCACACACAAACACACACACCACACACATCACACACACACACACACACACACACACACACACACACACACACACACATTCACACACACTCACTCACACACACACACACTCACACACACAAACACACACACACACACACACACACACACACACACACACACACACACACATTCACACACACTCACTCACACACACACACTCACACACACACTCTCACACACACACACACACACACACTCACTTACTGTTCAAATGTGTTTAAGAAAGCCACAGCAAATATCTGTCAATGTCTAGAGTTTACACTTCCATCAAGTCACATTTATTTCTTTATAAAACACAGATAGTGTCAAAGCAGCTTCTTAGTAATAAACAAGATAATAACAGAATTCGAAAAAAAAACTTCAGAAATTAAGGAAAATCCAAATTCTATAGTAAAGCAGCTCTAACCTGACAAGTGTCCTTATTGAGATCAAGTCAGTTCAGCTGATGACAGAATGCTGTTCAGCTCCAGTCAATGCAATGTTGCTTCAGTTCAGTGTCAGTTTTGCACAATTCATTATCAACAAATTCGATTCAGCTAAGTAGCTGTACAGAAGATAATGTCATTATTCAGATCAAGTCTTAGAGTCAGTGCAGTCATGTCGATTATATTACTGATTATTATTATGTCTGTGTGTGTTTTCCCTCTGTCAGTCATGTTGATTTTACTCGCTGCCATCTTCATCCTCCACATCACCTGCATCTGTCTGCTGCTGGCCGCCACCATTCATAACGTGAGTGACGCACATCACAGCCTGTGGGTGGGGCTTCACTCATTCACTGCTGAATTATTCATTAATTCCAAATCAAACAGTGTCTTACCTCAGCTTCATCCTCTGTAAGCCCAGGCAGGGATCCTCTCGCAAACACTCTATCGCAGCAGATTAGGAGCATGCGTCAGTGGCAGTAATGGAGATCACACCCAC
Organism: allo-octoploid hybrid of Carassius auratus x Cyprinus carpio; assembly: GCA_024542945.1. NCBI lineage: Eukaryota > Metazoa > Chordata > Actinopteri > Cypriniformes > allo-octoploid hybrid of Carassius auratus x Cyprinus carpio. The sequence goes on along the minus strand of JANHFF010001760.1, from coordinate 104,794 downwards.
ACTGAGTACAGTGTTTGGAAACTGTGAGAAAATTAACCACAAAATCAAATCTTGAGCAAGTGTTACACAACAGGACAAAATATTTATACGACTGAACTTCACACTAAAAGATATTCAAATCTTCTGGAACTCATTGCTAAAATATTATGGTTTTACAGTATGTAGTACATTTATTATAGTTCATAATATAATGTATTTTTATTACTAATGTTCGATAGATTTAGTAATATGACAGAAAAGTTTGCTATGGAAGAATATGATACCAGAAGTTCACGAGGAGCATGTTTCTTATTCATGCTGATGTGTGTGTGTGCATGCAGGCCTGGTGGATGACCGACACAATGTCCACTGATATTTGGGCTCGCTGGATTCTGATTGGAGGAAAATGGAGCTACACTGAGATTCCTGGCCACTATCCTAAAGGTCCGAACACACATATATTAATCAGTGCAGCGTTAATCAATCGTCAGCAGTCATACAAACACTTTGAATGAGTTTTGTGAAACTCACAGATCTAAAATCTCTGGAAATGCATTAGGTAATAAGTACTATTTCTCAAGTTTTGCATCAACAAGATTTCTGTAATGCTTCTTTCACTCACAGCAGCAAACTGAGATTAATGATTGTTACTGTTGGCTTTTGTTCCTTCATTTGTGTATTTGTATGCAATTATTTGAAATGGTTCTGAAGCAGTTCAAGCATCAGATACTCAGGTGTTCGTCTGTGGTGTGGTGTTTCAGAGTATCTGCAGGTGGTTCAGGCCAGCTCTGTGCTCGCGTGCATCTTCTGTATCCTGGGCCTGTTCGTGTTCGTGGCTCAACTGTACACAATACCTAAAGGAAATCGCTTCCTGTTCACTGGAGTCTTCCAGCTGCTGGCCTGTACGTGTAACACACACACACACACTCACACACACACACACACACACACCCCTCTGAAGTGTGTGTTTGTGCTCCTCAGGGCTGTGCATCATGATCGCCGCCTCCATCTACACGGACATCTTCCATAAAGACAAGGAACAGGGCTGGTACGGAGCCTCCTTCATCCTGGCCTGGATCTCCGTCTGTCTCACCTTCATCTCCTGCATCACCTACTTCACCCTGCGCAAGAAGTTGGCGTGAAGAACACACACTCACACACAAGCACACAAAGACTACAGATACCATCATTTTTAACACACTCACACACACACACAGTCTGCATCAGCAGATGTTTAAACACTCGTCAGATGTTGTCGATGATGATCCTCTGATCTCAGAACTGCTCAGGTTGGACTCAAGTGTCTCACAGCATATGTAGATCACATATCTTATCCATTATATAGCTGAATGTAAAACAATGTCTTAAAATCTTAATGTCTTAATCTGTCATTGTTGTGTTGCAAATGTAGTGTTTTCACAATAGTTTAACAGTAGTTACAGGTGATTATTCAATTAGACTACCTGACTGTGTTTGTTTCTATGTTAAAATGGTTATCATGTGTCCTGTACTAACAATCTGATCCACCCAAGGGTGGATTTTGCCAATTTAACTAATGTTGGTCACTGCAAAATATCATTACCATCCCAAAATGAAATAATTTGATTATTAGGATGTTGCTTTTTTAAATTAAATGATTTCACAATACATAAGATATGAATTTTGGAGACATTTTCACCAACAATGTGCACTGAGTTGGTAATGATCCTTTGTTTTAGTGTCTGTGATGGTTCCCGTTGTTTGAATTTGGGTGCTTTGTGATTGGCAGCTCCTCCTAGAACTCACCTCAAACTGCAGTCCATTGCCTACACCTGCTGCTGTGCTTCAGATGCTCTTTTAAAGGACATTACTAGCAGAGACAAAGGAGGCTTGGACTTGGGATATTGGGTTGTAAGTAAGTAAGTAAGTTAGTAAAATATATATATATATTTTTTTTTATATAGCACAGAGTATAATAATAATAATAATAATAATAATAATAATAATAATAAATAAAAATAAAATAAGAATAAAACAACATGGAAGACAATATACTAAAAAACACAGTACTAAGATTAGATTAAAACGCCTGGGAGAAAAGATGTTTTCAGCCTCTTTTTAAAAATGGTAATAGACTGTGCAAGGTGAATATTCAGTGGCAGCTGATTCTATAAGCGAGGGCCAGCAACTGAAAAAGCTCTGTCGCCCTTGGTTTTTAAACGTGATCGAGGGACATATAAAAGATACTGATCAGCAGACCTTAAGGATCTACTAGATGAATGTGGGATAATAAGATCTTTTAAATAAGAGGGGGTTTGATCATTAACAAAAGAATTTATAACTGAATCCTGAGATGGACTGGGAGCCAATGGAGTGATGTTAAGATCGGGGTGACATGGTCAAATTTCTTTGCTCTAGTTAACGTCCTTGCAGCTGCATTTTGAACCATCTGGAGGCTTGTGTTTGGTTTGTATTGTTTTGAGCACTTTAACATTGCTACAACAGCACATTACACCAGCAGCCAGGCACCCTGCTTTACACACTGATAATGCTGACTATTTCAGAAATATTGTTATGTTTTCTGTTGTTTTTGTTCCATTATAGTGATTTACTTTTGAGCTTAATAAAGCCTTTTCCTCTTGAGCCTTATGTTTGCGTGTGTCCCCTCTTTTGTCGCTTCCCTTCGAGCCAGGGGTTGTAACAAATTGAGATCAGTTTTGAAGATGGCGCCATTGTTCATGGCTGGCCATCTGCTATCTGTTTTGTTTGTCCTTTGTTTAAGCTCCTCTCTGACTCACACTGTACGTGCACTGTTAGTAAACGACCGTCAAACGCTCCTTAATATAAGGAGCTCAGCTGAAGTTTTATCAAGCACTGCTTTGAGGGGATCTAATTTTAATTGTCCACCTCCACCTTTTATAACGTCTATTTGCTCGGCCGGTCGCTATAGGATTTCCCTGGGAGGAAACGCCACCGACGGAGAGGAAAGCGGGGAGGAATTGCAGTCAAGAAGAAAAAAGAAGAGGTATAAACTTAGTCATTGGTGTACAGCACTAGACATTAAGACATATAAGTCATTTGATAGTGCTAGAACAATTTAAAAACACAGTTTCAAGTTGTGTCACCATATATATCAATGAGCACAATGTTGAAACATCTGAGGAAGTGGTGAAATTAGCCGATGACTTCGTACTGACGCACAAATCCACTTTTGTTGATGTGCATGTTCATGATGTTCAGTCTGCTACCTCTGTAAAGTCTCCATCTTTAAAGTGACCATGTTTTCATGGGAAAACTTGACCAGAGTAAAACATGCAATTACTGCTGGGAGAAAGGACACTGGAAACTGGATTCTCCAGTCCTTAAGAATAAATCCATATGAACTGTGTACATTTATCTGTTAAGTCTGCTGCTTCGGTGGAACCAGTTCTATCTGAAGGGATTAAAATGTTTGAAAATCAAAAACCCAATGTTGAATTTGTTTTCTTACTCACCTTTCATTACAGAAGGTTGTGTATCTTTAGGAGAGGAGAAAGAAGTCCCTGTTAAAATATTACAGAATACTGGATCAATGGATTCTTTCATCTTGGAGTCTGTTCTGCCACTTTCCTCATGATCCCATACTGGTAAGAGTGTGTTCATTAGGAGAATAGGACTGAATGTTCTACCTGTGCCTCTTCATAAGGTAAGACTTCAGTCTGAATTGATTCAAGGTGAGGTTGTAGTGGGAGTACGACCAGCCTTGCCAACTGAAGGAGTTCATGTTATTGTAGGAAACTGACTAGTATGTGAGCGTGTATGGGCTGAAAGTTCAGTGTTCCCTATAGTTACTGCTAATAATAAAAGTGAAACTGAACGAAGTCAAGACGCCACCTGTGTAGTGACTCATGCAATGAAGCAGGGAAAGGATGAATTGACTGAAACTGTCCCTGCGTTCCATTCGGAAGGGCTCATCCCTATGCCCTAATCCCTTCAAAAGTGAATACTTTAAAGGGTGTAGGGAACCAGACAACTGTTTCTTGAAGTGCCCTTCTGCGTCATCATCACGTGCCCACACAGAGACGCCGTCATCATGCAAAGAATCTGCGCAAAGGATCTTGGGAACCCGATGCGTTCCTCACTCGGGGCTGGCTTTAGGCATGGGCTGAGCCCACCCAAATGACTGTCTTGCCCACCCAATCAGAATTAGATAAAGATTACCTAAATTATTTTTTGTGCATAGATTAAAACTAATCTGAAACCGACTGTATTTTGAGAAGTTTAAGCTATAGCTTGAGACTGCCCAAACAATCATAAAATAACTAGGGAAAACTGCAGCATATTTCTTTTATTAGCTGAATGTAAGGCGCGCTGAATTCACGCGGAGGCTTCAGTCGGTTGCAGAAAACAGAGGCTGACAACGAGTGAAAGCAGGCAGAAATATTTGCGCGCTATCACGGGGAGCTTGTGCGTTATGAAGAGTTAATTGCACGAATATGTATCATAGCCTACCACTGAAATTACCTGAGCAGCTTTAATGTTCTAAAAGAAAAAAACATCATTCAGTAATGTGAGTTTATTGCATGGATGGCCCTTACGAAAAACACGTTTATTCAAGTGTGCTATTAGTATACTTCTTTTAAACTAAAAATAGGAAAGTATGCTTTTAGTTTACTTTTTATGTACTTCTCAGAAATGGGCTTTATGTACTTCTTAGAAATATACTTAAAATGACATTTAAGTATACTTGACTTATACTTACAAAAAGTCTAAATATACTTGAACTTTACTTAAGTATACTTAATAAAATAAACTTGAAGTATACTCCTTTTTGGTAAGGGGGGCATGAGCATATATAAGTGTCTAAAATGCATGTAGGCTATACAGTTGAAAGCTTACCCCTTTTGACTTGCTGTTAATGTTGAATGTAAGAATCATTTACTATAGCAACAGATTCCTGATTCCTGAGCTGATTCCTCTTTGGATGAGTTTTTCCAGTGTGCTGTCACTCCCGCAGAAATGGGTAACCTTGCTCTTGCTGCGATATTTCTTTTGGCCTTGTCTAAAATGAGACATCTCTATTTATATCAAAAAAATAAGACCTGCCAGCTAACCAGTAAGCCAAATCAAGTGTTGAAACCTTTTGAACATCTCATTGTTGATTTTGTCGGGCCACTTCCTTGTTCGAAGTCAGGAAGCAATTATTTGTTTACTGTGTGTTTGAACACGCATTTTCCGGCAGCATATTCATTACGTAGTATTACATCGCATTCTATTGTCTGTTTTTCAAGAGTCTGGTAAAGTTGCGGAGCCTCCAAAAATTTTGGCACCGCATGTTTTGGGGTTCAAGAACTAATTCAGGCAAGAGAACTCGCAAAACAAAATATGAAGTGATTGTATGACCGTACAGTTGAAGGTCGAGTGTTTGAACCAGGAGATCAAGTTCTGGTACTCCGGCGAACAGTATCTTCTCCTTTCGAAGCCAAATTTGATGGCCTGTTTGTTGTGCAACATGAGTTGTGATGAAGATTATGACGTTATAACATCATCACGGAAAAAGTCAGTTAAAGGGTACCATGTAAACTTATTAAAACCATACTATGAAAATGAGACTAAATCTGTAACGAATCAGATATCTGTGCATTCAGTACTTTCTTACTTATCTGTTAGTGGGGGTAAGGTGAGTTTATTTGGGGAGGAAGAGGAGACCATTTCCCCTGATGATTGTGTTCCTCGGTCGCTTAAAAAATTCTGAATCCTGAACTTATTCTTCATTATTTGTCTCATGAAAGATGCCAGGAGTTATGTCAGTTGTCAAGTAGCTTTCCTGAATTGTTTGGAGATGCGCCTATCATACTGACAGGGTGCAGCATGATATTGATGTGGGGGATGCGAAGCCTATCAAACAGCGCTTTTACCATGTTGCACTTGCGAAACGGGAATTAATGGAGAAAGAAATCAAGTATATGCAGGATCACAATATTGCGGTACCTTAGTTTGTGTGACTGTTGGGAATCTCATTTAAAGCACCTTTGTGCAGTGTTGCAACATCTATCTGATGCTTGGCTTACAGTGAATTTAGCAAAATGTGAGTTGGCCAAAGCAACCGTGGCGTTCCTTGGTAAGGTGGTGGGGAATGGTAAAGTGTGTCTCCTCCCTCCCCTCCCCTCCGATGACAGAATAGGCTTATGCGGTGTTTAGGATTGGTAGTATACTACCAATCTTTTTGTTGTAATTTCTCCACAGTAGTGGCACCTCTTATGGATTTATTAAAGAGTAAGACAAAGTTCGTCTGGTACTCTAGTTGCCAACTGACTTTTAAAAATGTTAAGTCCTTGTTGTGTTCAGCACCTGTGCTTCTGGCTCGGTGTTTGGATAAAACATTCACGTTGCATGTTGATGCCAGTAACGTCGATGGGAGGGAGTTGATCATCCAGTCAGTTTCTTTACGAGGAAGGTTAATTCTTATCAGCATCACTACTCTGTATTTGGGCATTGCAGCATTTTGCTGATTTCTTAATTCCAGTGCACCAATTGTGATGTATACAGACCATAATCCTCTAACTTTTATGTATTCTCTACAGTGTCTGAATCAAAGGTTGATACAGTAGTCCCTTTTTTTGCAGTCTTTCTGCTTGGATATTCAGCACGTTCGAGGATCGGAAAATGTGGTAGCAGATGCACAGTTGCGCATTCCAAGAACATCATAATGGATCTTTGAGTCCCTGTCTTATGGGGAGGGGTGTGACAGTTCCCGCTGTTTGAATTTAGGTGCTTTGTGACTGGCAGCTCCGCCTATAACTCCCCCCAATTAAGTACACCTGCCTCTGTGGTTCAGACGCTTCTTTAATGGGTCATATGAAGCAATTTCAATTTTTCATTTCTCTTTCGAGTGTTACAAGCGGTTCATGAATGGATAAGATCCCTAAAGTTGCAAAGACTAAAGCCTCAAATCCAATATATTCTTTATAAAAGTTAAGACTCGTCCACGTCCTCCTGAAACACCTCGTTCTAACACCCCCCACATCTCTACATCACTGTGTGGGAAGATTTGAATAACACTGTCCAGATGTTCAGCAAAGAAAGAAGGTGTAACTTTATTGTTGCTGCCGCCGCTGTCATGTTGTGGAGACGCTGTGTGTTTCGTTGTGAAAGCAGAACTACTTTGTTTGTTCTTCTGAAAGAGGACAGGACTAGAAATCAGTGGTTAAGTTGTATTTACAACAGAACAGTTCAACACAAATATACAGATGTGTGCAGCACATTATACGGAGAACTGTTTCCTGATCCTGGGAGAGAAGACTACAATGTTCTGTTCTGACTCACAGACTGTAAGTACGTTTTTTATATGTAAAGTTTGTCACTGATGATTCAGACGTGAGTTTTGAGCAGTGTAGAGCAGCACTTGTTTGTCGTTTCTCCGATCACAGATGCAGATATGGTTTTATGTTTATGCAGCGTGATACGCAACGCGTAAAATCGCAGTATAAATCATTTTAATCTGTAATTATATCCCCACTGGATGCAACAAATGCCTTGTTTATAATGGGTTTTATTGGTTGTGTCTCGTCATGCCAGGACACAGGGCATCACAGTATGTTAAGGGGCGTAACATTTCCGTCACACGCTTGAGGTATTCAGCCAATCACGACGCACTGGATAGCTGGCCAATCAGAGCACACTTCGCTTTTTAGAATGATGAGCTTTGTAAAAAACAACGCCTTTCAGAAAGGCTGGAAAAAAGGGGAAACAATAATATACAGTACATGGAAAATAATGTTTTTTTAACCTTAAACCACATGAACACATTTCATTACACCAAATACACAACAATGTTCACTTTAGCAGCATCATATGAACCCTTTAAAGGAGATTACTAGCAGAGACAAAGGAGGCTTGGCCTTGGGATATTGGGTTGTGTTTGGTTTGTATTGTTTTGAGCACTTTAACATTGCTACAACAGCACATTACACCAGCAGCCAGGCACCCTGCTTTACACACTGATAATGCTGACTATTTCAGAAATGTTTTCTTTTCTGTTGTGTTTTGTTCCATTATAGTGATTTACTTTTGAGCTTAATAAAGCCTTTTCTTATTGAGCCTTATGTTTGCGTGTGTCCTTCCTTTTGTTGCTTCCCTTCGAGCCAGGGGCTGTTACAATATCTGCTAAATGAAACAGCTTTTAGACAATAAAATGTGTTTCTGAATTAAAAATATATTTCAAAACTACCACATCTGTATAACAAAGAAGAATCATGATGATTTTATCATGTTTTATTAAATTTTCAAGTTTAAACTGAAGACTGAAAATGTAGAATAAGTTATTAAAGTTAAGGTTTAAAACTTAAATCTAAAGCGATCATCATGTAGTGTCAGACAGTAATGTATTAATAATAATAATGAATAAAGAAAAATGTATTAATGTTGATGTTTTATGACGAAAGCAACAAAAGAGTCTAGTAGTAATTAACATATTAACAGGAAAATAGCAATAAACCACACAGTTTATTGTTCTGGTACAAAATACACAAAATGAAGTGGAATTTCTTCTTTAACGACAGAAGATTTCACTGCAATACATTTATATTTTCATGAAGGGCTGGTGTTCCAATACAAATGTTGAGTTTGGACATCTGAACTGAAACCATAGGTGCTTTAATACATAAAAACAAACACAGTTGAGAGCGAAGAATGGATCAGAGTGGGCTGAACTCCTCGTCTGAACAGTGAGACACAAAGCTCAGTGGAGACAGAAGCAGAGTGACGGGAGGAGACGCGGGCAGCTCAAGGAGAGAGAGAGAGGCGGGGCTGTGCAAGGGAGGGGCGGGGTTGTGCGAGAGAGGGGCGGGGCATGGTGAGAGAGGGGCGGGGCGAGGAGGAGGAGGAGGCAGGAGAGGCGGGGAGAAGTACGGAGACAGAGGCGAGAGTGAAGGCGACTGTGGAGGAAAGGTGAAGTTCCTGCAGGGGTAAAACACGCTCTTGTGCTTGGGTCCCACCATCAGAAACTTCTTGGTGTAGTTGTTGAGCGTCGACACGCCAGATGACATGCAGCAGGTGAAGGCCACCCACGCCACGCTACAAACACCAGACACAACATCAGCAAAGGACCACCAGACCTTGTGTGAAAGCATTCATATACACAGACTTAGGACTGATAACACCACATGACACTGTAAAATCTGATCTGAAAACACTCAGCAAGCACTTGCCCACGGCTTGACATCTTGAATTCTAACAAACAAGGTTGTTATGACATCATTATATTAGATACCAGTTAAATTCACAATTCTGGATTCCTACTTTGTTACTACAGTAAAAATACCATAACTAATATAAAGTTCAAACATTATTAAAGACCAGTTCACTTAAGACCTAATCGACTGTGTTTCTGTTCAAATGCAAGAAGATGCAAAAGAGAACTCAATTCAGTATTAGCGAATACCAACTTGATTTCTTTTGCGTCCTCTATCGCTTGAATGATTTAAATTGACAAGGCTTAAACACGTGCAAACGATAAACGTTCACGACGATGTGGCACTGGCCCGAATCCATCAAATATCCCGCCCCGGCCGTCGGGCAGTCAGGTCTATCACACACTTCACTATTTTCTGTTAGATCTGTCAACTCTGACAATATGCAGACTTACTCTGACTTTCAGCAAGTAGCCAGACAAAAACCATGGCAAAGGTAATTTAGTGTGTTCCAGCCTTAACACACACACACAATCTCACTCTGACACTTGTGTTGTACTCACTAAAAGGCCCATGAGTATCCATAACTGTGAGGCTTAAAGTCCTCAGGGCCGAGAGAGATCGTCACCTGGAAAACCTGCATATACATCATGTGAGCGACCATCCCAACCAGCCCTGAGAGAGAGAGAGAGAGAGAGAGAGACTGCAGCTGAGGATACACAGACAGGACAAAGGTGTGTGTGTGTGTGTGTGTGTGTGTGTGTGTGTGTGTGTGTGTGTGTGTGTGTGTGTGTGTGTGTGTGTGTGTGTGTTGTACCTCCCAGAACAGTGCAGACGGCAGCAAAGGCATTCAGTAGCTGACCCCAGCGCTGCTGTGGAGGAAACCAGGACGACAGACACAACTGCAGCAGCAAGAGCAGAGAACTGACACACAACAGAGCGATGTACAGCAGCTCCATCCCCACGTACAGCCACACGATCCCTGCACACACACACACACACACACGTGTTGAGATTCACACACACACAAGCACTTCAACAGAGATTCAGAGTCATTGCATTTCTGTGTGTGTGTGTGTGTCATTGCCTTTCTCTGATGCAGGCGTGAGAGCCATGAAACTGCGGCACTTCTCCTCTGAAACAGACAGACATCACACCATTCAAGATTAAAGCAGAAGTTCCACTGGAGAAGAGAGGAGAAAAACACACGAGGATTCTGTGCTCGTCCACTCTCAGTGGCTCCTGTGTTCATGAGATGATGCTTGTGGACCTCTTAACCCAAACCCTTCACACACGTCACACCACGCTTTACTGCGATGAACATTTCCCTGACAAACAGTCGAAAACTACAGAAAACACATCCAGGTGACAAGTGAGGCGACATGAACTAAACCTGATAATCATGATCTCCAGCAGAATCTGAAACATGTTCATGATCACTGACACTCATTCACTTACATGTGATTAGTCACATAGAAACAGAGAAAAAACCATAAAGCTTTCAGTGTCATCAAGCTCCTGTTTTAAAGCTATTAAACACCTAAAACATCCTGTATATCACAGAATATTTCCTCTCAGAATTCTCACTCTATTCATTTTTGCAATATTTAATATGCATGTCCTGCAGCTTCATTCTCGATCTGTATGAACACACCACAGCTGAACTAATCCTCTTTAGAGAATCTCTCCCAATCTCTCACACAAACACATACGGAGCAGATCTAACACATAAACCTCTTCATCACCATAATAAATCTCATCTCAAGAGAAGCTATGATCGACGTGCCACTGCGAGACGTCGGCTGGAGGAGCGTCAAACATGGTCTGTTACAGCACAAACCTCTAAACACATCCCCGGACTGTACAATAAACCTTTCCATCTTCTTCTGAAGACCACAAGAAGAAAAAACAACAACTAATACCTGCCTGGCTTTAAGAAGAACCTTTACAATATCACAGTGTTCTTAATTCATGTTCTTGCTGCTACCGTAAATGAATCATCAACGTTTCAGCCAAATCTGGTCACAAAACCTTCAAAATGAATAAGAATTATTCAGTGAAATAATGGGGTGACCCCGTGACCTCTGACCCGAGGCATCGGTGAAGATGTTCTCCTCACAGGTGGTCCAGAGCCCCGCGTGGAAGGAGGGGAAGATGAAGCGATCGTCGCCGGTCTCCCAGGAGAAGGATCCGTCGGAGACGCCGTGCACCGGAGTGCACCTGAGCCGGCGGGACGGGGAGCACAGCGGCTTCGGGACCTTCTGCCGGCCCACGCACCAGTACGAGGACGAGAGAGACACCAGAGACAGCAGCAGAGACAGCAGCGTCTGCAGGAAGGACAAGCGTGGAGAACGCAGGACCGACAGAAGAGACATGCTGCAGAGAAAGAACCAAAGTCAGTGAAAGAGGGACGTTTTTCTTATTTCTACATCATAAAACACCTGAAGCAGACTCACCTTACTAAAGCAAAGGCTGGATTTCTTGCTCTTGATATTTTAGGTGTCTCACATAGGTATTTTCAGAAACAATGAAACATGACATCCAGCAGCACTGAATGAGTCTCATTGCGGTGTGTTTGTGACTGATACACACACACACACACAGGATTAACCTGCGCTCTAATCTGTCAATCTGTTCCAGCTCAGTGACACAATGATCTTGAATTGCTTCTAATACACACACACACACCACAGCTGGATGTTAATGTATTTATAGCAGTGTGTTGTTCAGCAAAGAAGTGCAGACTTACCCATGATACACTCCCCTTACATACAGGGTCCGCTCATCACACTCATTTTCTCATCCTCATGTCTTCTTTCTTCTGTGGAGATGAGGTTTTCATACAGTGATCAGGAGCTGTTACATACAAACAAGCTAGAGAAGAGGAGTGTGTGTAAGTGGATTGGTTAAGAGTATGGGGTGGTTAAGTGTTTGCAGAATAGGTGTGTCTTTATCTGCTTCTTGAGAGATATGATGGTCTCAGTAGTTCGGCTGGAGGTTTGCAGCTCATTCCACCGGAGAGGAACAGAGAGGGTGAAGGGTCTGGAAAGAGACTTTGTGCCTCATTGTAAGGGAACAAGAAGGTGTCGCTCATTCACAAACCCCAGCTGATGGGAGGAAGCATACAGTCCTGAAAGCCAGTGTTCAAGAGAGAGAGAGAGAGAGAGAGAGAGAGAGAGAGGTGTTAAGGTGAAAGAGACCAGAGGCAGATCAGTGGTGAGCATGAAGGCAGAGCTACAGAGAACTCTACGGCTGTGCGATTAAACTATATCATATCAAGATTGCAATAACATTTATATCGATAACGGTGATAAGCTCTGGACATTTTTACTGGAAATGGATTAATCAAACACATCTTATAACACAGCAGAAATAAAGGCGTGCCAGTCAGTGCATGTTCTGCGTGTCTCTGTGTGAATGAATGGAGCGGTTTTTTTCTCCAGAGCTGCTCTAAAACTCACTTCAGTGGATTTACACCACTTACTTTGAAAAAAAAAAAAAAAACTACCGTCAAATACACACACTGAAATTGAAAGCAAAACCGAAAGACCTTCATGACAACCCATCAAAATAAAAGTCCGGTTTAACTCGAAGAACTTATGACAGAAATGTAATAGTATTGTATGCTAAAAGTTAAGTCTCAAAGTATTATTATTATTGATTTTTTTTTTTTTAAGGAATATCGTACAACCAAGTAATTTTTTTAAATTAATTTATACATTTCTGTTGTGCAGCATCTTGCTTGACAATAAAAATACAATGTTTTGTTGTAAATTAATTAAATTTGATTACATTTTAAAAAGAACTGTCAAACGGTTAAAGTTTTATTAATTCATTGGAAATTTGTCTTGAATCTCAAAAAAAAAAAAAAAAAAAAACAGAATCCAGAAAAAATGTAATTGAAAAAAAGCATTTAGGGAAAAATAAAATATATTTCATGAGTGCCTAAATTAAGTTATCTTACTCTGTGGAACTTAATTGTGAACAAGTTATGTTTACATTTATTCTCAAGGTTTAACAAACATAGTAACATCTATTTCTTTCCCCATTAATGGTAAAAGAATATTGCGATAAATTGTATCGATATCACATGATATGGATTGTTGTGATATTTCTGGCCAAAACGTCCAGCCCTAAAGTGATCTGAGAGAAGCAGTAGAGTCACAAGATGGTTTTCAGACATACAGTTATGTGTGAGGATGAGTTCTAGCTTTTCGCCTGCTTTGTGAGGTCAGACGAGGCCAAAAGAGTCAACACTTCTCCATTCTACATCCCTGTAAGATTCATGCATGACCAACAGACCAGTACGAGACGCTGATGTGCCTACAGGTAAACAGATTTCAAAATCACGTCAATGGAAAAGAAACACAAGGTTTAATAAGACTTTAATGTTTTTTTGTTTTTTGATAAAGGGCACATATATAGTGTGAAGTGCACAAGCCAAGAAAGGTCATTCATCTTTTATGTTATCCATAGTTATGAATGCTTAAGCACACACTTTTGGTTAATATTCACATTTTTAACTGCTGTCAGCTGAAGTGTGTGTGTGTGTGTGTATATACAGGCATTACCTGAAAGAAAGACAGGAGCGTCCAGAGGAATCTATCCATCAGAAGGCGATCACACACACACACACACACACACACACAGAGAGAGGAACAGACATTTACTGCTCAGAGGACAAAGCAACTGAACGCTATCCCCTCTCAAGAAAGTTATTAGAAGCTGGCTCAAATGTCAATGAAAAATAAAGTATTTTAAAGACAAGCTCCAAAAAAGCAGCAAACAATGCTCAGCCCACAACTGCCAAAGTTTTTTAAAAGAAACTCCAGCCTGAGCTTCATTGCCACAGTTGCCAGTGTTAGACAGTGAACATTACTTTACAACAGGGGTCTCCAAACTGGGTCCTGGAGGGCCGGTGTCCAGCAGAGTTTGGCTCCAGCTTGCCTCAACACACCTGACGGGAAGTTTCTAGTATGCCTTCTAAGAGCTTAATTAGCTGCTTCAGGTGTGTTTCATTAGGGTTGGAGCATAGACTGTATAAAAACATGGACATGTGTCCGTGACGTTACCTGTAGATTCCTGAAGAGTGTTTTTGAAGCACAAAGTAGGTGGAGCGGGCCATCGCTGCAGCTTGCAGTGGACATCCAACCCCGCCCACATCCAAGTGTGACGTCAGAAGCCACGCCCACGTCCGAATATGTCACAGTCTCATTCATTTTGAAACAGGAAAAAGCATCCATAAGAAATTAAGTCGTATTGTTTGTCAACTGCTAAAAAATAAGTTGTTTGCTGTGTCAGTAAGTAAAAAAAAAAAAAAAAAAAAAAGATGTTTGGTCTTTACCAAGACTTAAAACATTGACAGCATTAAGCTAAGTTTATTTATTTATTTATTTTATGCCGTTAGAACATAAGAATCAGTGCACTATGTGTGTGTGTGTGTAGTGCACTGAGTCTTATGACATAAAATTAATGCTGAATGAACATTTTTTTATACCCCACACACACACACACACAACACTCACTCACATACATGACATCTTTAACGCTATCAATGATCACAGTACCCTTCTCAGTAACTTGTTTGAGCAACCACATCATTTCACTATGTCTTGCTGGATAACTCTGTGTATGTCACAAATTATCTTTGTATCCTTCTATATTAATGGAAAGATTACATAATGTTTGTCAGTGTTTATTTGACATGTTCCAAGCCTGATGCAGGGCAGTTCTGCTGGGATGAGGGGTCCTGCTGCAGTTTCACCAGTAAAGAAAATACCTCGATAATTCACTTGGAGGACCACATAAGTCACGCAGTGGTGCATGGAGGTATGGTGAGAGCATTTCGTCCCATTGGAATTATAAGGTTCTATCTGCATTCCAAGTAGTTTTGAGATATTGAGCTTCAAAGTTTTTGCATTCCATTTGACCGTGTAGATCATAGAACCTCTTTGTTTTTTTAAATAAAAAGTCCCAAAATGTACACAAAATCTATCACATAATGTAAAAGTTGTCACAGAATAAGAATATCTGAATAACTCAATTTTGACAAAAATGTCAAATAGAACCTTATAATTCCAAGAGGACGATATTGATTGATTTTTGTGGTAAAAAATCATAAATATTATTCTATGTAGAAGGATGAGGTAAATGATGAGGTAAATACTTTTTTAGTTGACACATACCCCCCAACACATATGTATTCTCTATTTTTAACAGGACTGCCAAGAGGACATAAAGTGAAAGTTTGTAAGGAACATTGGTCCAGTTTGGTACCTATTCACCGTGAGTAATACTGTGGGGAGGTGAAAGGGCCTGCCTTTCTCCAGATGGACAATAAAGATCAACAGAATTCCATCAAAGACTACCTGGGGGGAGAATCGGATGGAGCAAGAGACATCTTTTCATTCATCTTTGAGTATCTGGAGAAGCTGGACATATTCATATCAAATTGTCTTGATGAACAAGCCCTAAAGGCCCATGCCATGTTCTGTGAATAATCTATCAGAGCAATCTTTCTGTGTAGCGTATGTATGTATGTATATGTGTACTGCATATGAAGAACTGTTTATCTGATCATTCAACTGCTCAGACTTTATGATAGTTGGAACATATCTTTAGTTATTAAACATACACTACCATTCAAAAATTTTTGAACAGTAAGATTTTTAATGATTTTTTTTTAAAAGAAGTCTCTTCTGCTCACCAAGCCTGCATTTATTTGATCCAAAATACAGAAGAAAAAAAAACAGTACAATTTTGAAATATTTGTACTATTTAACTTTTTTATATTTGAATGTATATTAAAATGTATATTAAATTTTTTTAGCATCATTCCTGTAATCACATAATCATTCAGAAATCATTCTAACATTCTGATTTGTTTTACAAAATACATTATTTCTTTGATGAATGAAAGTTCAGAAGAACAGCATTTATCTGAAATAGAAATCTTTTACAATATTTTGTCTTTATCATTACTTTTGATCAATTTAAAGCATCCTTGTTAAATAAAATTATTAATTTCTGTAAAAAATAATTAATAGTATAATTTTTCTTTTGATAAAAAGTGAAAACAGGTCCCACAGAGCCGAACATCATACAAGGGTTAAATAGTAAAAATATTTCACAGTATATCAGCTTTTGCTGTACTTTGGATCAAATAAATTCAGGCTTGGTGACCAAAAGAGAATTCTTAAAAAAAACAATAAAAATCTTACTGTTCAAAAATTTTGAACAAGCCCTGAAGGTCAATATCATGTTACTTACTGTTTATAATCTACAGAAGCAACCAATCTCTGTTTAGCCGATGTGTGTGTAGCCCACTGCATGTGGAGAACTGTTGATTCTGTCATTCAAATGTTAACACTTTATGATAAGTGGAACACATCTTTAGAAAATTAAATGACAATTATAAATGAATCGTTGAAGTGTTTTTACTTTTACAACACCAAAATCTAATTGTCCCCTTTAAATTTGATACATTCAAAATTCGTCTTAAGTAGGTCAAAATCAATGGTAATAAATGTTAATTTATCTCATTACATAAATGAACAAGGTAAACTTTAAAGGTTTATTATTATTATTATTATTAATTAGCTTAATTTAATCAATGCAAGTGTTTTACAGGCTGTTTTGATGATGAAATCAGCTCTGTATATTAGACATATTACATATATTAGATTTGTGCCATTTTAGCCTAGACATCCTTTACAAAAATAAGAAAACGTGTATTAGTAAAACAAAGGACAACATTGTTTTATTTAGATCCCCGAAATTGCCCTAAATTGCTTGGACGTACTTCTGGGTGTCCTGTAAGGTGATGGGGAATCACAAGGTGACGTATTTGATATGGGCGTGGCTTCCGACGTCACACTTGGATGTGGGCGGGGTTAGATGTCCACCGCAGGCTGCACAAGCCCTATTTGTCAGCAACGGCAATCCACCTGTCACTCAAGTGGCCACTCCCTTAATTATGCAGAACTTTAAGGCTTAATATAATTTGAACGGATGAGTTGTCATGAAGGGCAAAATTAGCTATATAGA
The DNA here is from genome assembly GCA_024542945.1 of allo-octoploid hybrid of Carassius auratus x Cyprinus carpio. Lineage (NCBI taxonomy): Eukaryota > Metazoa > Chordata > Actinopteri > Cypriniformes > allo-octoploid hybrid of Carassius auratus x Cyprinus carpio. The sequence continues at coordinate 87,620 of JANHFF010001760.1, read as the reverse complement.
CCAAAACCACTTTATCTACCAGGCTGTAAACATGTTTTTTCTGCTGTAAAGTTGGGCATTTTAACATGGGTAGTCTATGGGACTGACTCCGTTTTGCAGCCAGTCGATGAATTACAGTTTTAGTCACTTCCGTGTGGGCTTCACGAGAGAGAGCGGGAGCTTGCCGCTTGGGTTGGAGCTAAACTGCAGGACCGAGTTTGGAGACCCCTGCACTATACTATAAACTGCAGTGTGTAGTACGTAATTCTGTCTGCAGTCATGAGCACTTAGTTCTACTTCTAGGCTGTTTTGAACCAATCATCTGAACCCACATGTTCATGCAAGTAATGACTGTAGAGCTGCAGGAAGATGACGTCATGATGACCAATTAACTGAAGACACACAAAAACACACACACAGGCAGAATTCAGAATAACAGACATGAAGGCACAGCAGCAGTCTCGCAGTATTGCTCTTCCAAATTCAGCCACAGTCTCAAACCTTCACTAGTGATGCCAAACACAAATAGAAAACCATTTGATGTTTAAGACCCTCCAAAACAGAATCACTGATAAAACATCTAAAATATATTTAAATGTTGCTGAAAAAAAAACAAACAAAAAAAAAACTGAGAAATACCGTATCCTCACTATTTTAATGAAAACACACGGCCTCTTCTGAATGGCTGGCAATAGAGAAAGATCAGCCAGATGATGAGGCAGTGATCAGCCAAACCCCAGATTCTCCTTCAGTTCTTATATAAAGAAACGTACTGTAATCAGTAGTTATGCAATTCTGATATTAGAATAAAACTACATGTTGTTTAGGTTGCAATGTCATTTTGAACCAACTCCAATGTGTATAACATCCCCAACTGTAAAATTACCATTTTTATCTAACAATAAATCTTTTGTAGCCAAGTTTTTTAGAATTATTTTTTAGAGTTTGCAGGTATGAGCAGGATTATCCAGGTATTCTATGTCCACAGAACAGCATGTGTGCCATTTACTGCAAAAACAGTAAGAGTAGCGAAGTACAGCCAGAGAGAGAGACACAGCAATGAAAATGACCAAAGATTCTCCATTGTATAACTGTATTCATGAGTCAGAAGCATATTGACAGTTTTCTAGTACATGTTTTCATATGGTGATTCTTTTCTTCGCATTTTTATCTTTAAAAGACTTTTTTAAAAAATGACAGCGATTGTTGTGTTGATGGAGTTTTGCACTCATGCCTGCTTTTTCCTTGAAACGGAGCCGGAATGTTTGTCTCTGTCACCCGTCAAAAGAAGGACAGATCAACCCCTTCACAAGCGTACAGTAAATCCCACAAAACCAGGAGTCCAGTTCAGACCGAGCGCAGCTCCTAATGCTGTCCATCTGTACACTTTTTTTTTCCTGTGAAAAATAAGCAATGTGCATTTGCTTGTCCTTTATCTCATTTATAGCACAAAACCCTTGGAGGTGGAAAATAAGAACACTTATCAAAGGAGCAAAACCAGACACAAACAAGCAAACACACGGCAAAACCTCATTCACACACAAACAGGCACACCTTCGAAGGCAATATATGTGCATCTCCATGACAACAATGTCTCTGTGGCAACTGGACTTCCATTCCACGTGATGATGATGTCATCGAGTGTGTTCAGTGATGTCATAACGGCTGGTCCTCCTCCGTCAGATTAGTGATACGGACAATCCATCAAACGCTCAGAATTCTGTCTCAATCTAAGGGTAAAATACTGATTAAAACAATAGTGATGCTTAAAATAATGATAATATGAGTTATGATAAAATACTACATATAACTGGTGTAAATACACTGCCTCTCTCTCTTTATCTTTCCATATGGTCCCCTTCATTCAGTTCTCTTGTTCCCAATGCGGAGCTCCACGACACAGTTTGTACTAGAATGAATTAACAAAGATAACAGATGACAACGGCGGACTCAAAAGTCAAACACTGCAAAATCGATGTGAACTGAATCCAATATTTCAAAAGGCAGTTAGTGTTTCTTCATCTTAGAGGAAGGTCTTCTGCTCCGATTCTTTCCTCCTTTTGTGGCGATGACGCATTTTCCCCACAGAACAGGTGATAAATGGAAAACCTCTTTCATAGCAGTTTTAGTGTTCTTTAGAGAAAGTCTTTGAACTTTACATTCCAAAATGCATCCATCGGTAACCATGGAAACTCCATCTGGAAGCATGATGGCGTCCCTCTTGGGCTGAATCTCACACAGTCAGGTGCGATCTCTCTGCTGGAGCGAAGCACAGCCAACTTTTCAGTACAGATCTCAAACAGCAGCATCAGAATCTGCAGAAAGAGCGCACTCACGTCTGATCTGTGCGGGACTGTCGAGTGTATGTTCATCCTCTCTCTGACTGCTCCAGATACGCCGCTCCAGGCTTGGCAATTCTGTTGCTCTGTTGAAACAGAACACATATGAACACGACCGCACACAAGAACTAGCAGAAAACATCTACGCTCCCACTCATGCCTATGGAAGAGGCAATGATAACAGAATCTGTCATGTCAAGCACTGTAGAACTTTAAAAACTAAGAAGTTTAAACTATAAAGTTTTAGAAAACTATAGAAGACATATTTTCATGTTTCATGTAAATCTGACTATAAGCAAACACTGCTGTGCCCACAGACCATTAGAACTTAGCAATTAACTAAAATGATCAATATAAAAGAATTTAAAAACATTTACTTACACATATTTGAGCACTGGAATAGGGGAGATTTTACTCTAGTTTATACGTTTTTTGAATAAAAAGAAAAAAAATGAAAACCAGTCATACAGCAGCATTGTGACTGCATCACGCTTGATGACAAGCTGAATGTGTCGCCATGGAAATAGGAATGTGCTGCTATCTTACAAAAAAAAATTTAAATAAAAGAAGTCACACCAAGGCCTCTAAATATTTTAAACTCAAGTGTGAAGGGGTTCATTTAATGTGTGCCCTTCCTTAGCATCAGCAAATGTTTGCTCCTTTTGTAATAGTTGTGTTTGAGTCCCTCAGTGTGAACAGATGAATCTCAAAATTATAGTCACTGATGGGAAGATTTCAAATGTGCAGAAAATGCCAGAAAACCAAAGAATGTGCAGGATTTTTCTGAAGAACAGTGTGCAGGCAAACTGCTGTGGACAAACTCATTAAGAACTATCACAAAACACACAAACAAGACTAGCAGAAGAGCCAAGAGGATGGAAACTTCTCATCAGGATCATGTGTGTTAGTACCTGGACTTGTTTTTCTAGTGCTACTGTCTCAGAGCAGCTATGATATACAATTAGGCTCTGTGAAAAATAATCTGTCTTCCAATTATCCATCTTGGTGCTTCTTAACATTTCCATATTAGATGTGAAGTCTTATTCTCTTACCTTGTGCTTTGGACACCTCAGAGAAAAGTTGTCCTCATTTAGTGAGCAATCTAAATTGAGGTTAGAAACCAAAAGATTTAGCACTGAACCTCAGCCACTCATTTGATTACAAAGTTTCATGTCGATTTTGCTTTAATAAAACAAGTGCAAGCCAAGGTGAAGTCACGTCTCACCTGCTTCTATGGCACAAAGGTAGTGGTACCTCAGCGTGCAGCCTTTACTGTAGCAGCCAAGCGTGGAGCCCACCATCTCACAATGAGAGCAGCTCTGAAGAGTGGAAATGTCAGAAATATTACAAATAAACAATTTCTGTATACTTGACATAAGTCACATTTTCACACAAAACAGCAAGCCAAAAAACTCCAGCACTTTCTACTTACTGTATCTCTAGCACCATCTAGTGCCTCCTGAAGGCCATACAGTCTCCCATTGACCAGGTATACGCCACTGGTCCAAACAATGCAGCCCTCATGCACCCACAGCTCCTCGGGGTCCAGAGGCACAAGTGGGAGCTGGGTCAGTTGGGCCATGGGATGCAGAGAGTCCAGGCTGGGTGGGGGAGGCTGGAAGGGCAGGGAGGCTTTGCTGTTGATAGGGACAGTTCGAGGTAAATCTTCACTGGACTTATGTCTTCTTTTGAAGCGTGGATGGGATGTCAGTTTTCTGTGCTGGGGCCTTTGCTGTGTGTTTTCGACATGCAACTGCTTCAATACAATTTCACCATCCAGTTCTTGAGCTTTTGATGTGCCCAGCCCACTTGTCAGTTCTCCAGCCGGATCCCAGGTGTGAGCCGTTACCTTTGAGGTGGAGCTGCTCGTCTTAACGTTCTGGAAAGGCATTTCTTCACCCATACTGGGAGAGACAGTGCCTATGGTGGTGGCTGGGGATGTTGAGTTTGTTGCGTGACTTACTGTGCAATCGCTATCTGTAGATGACTTGACATTCTGAGGGTCCTGTAATCTTGTATCCTGGGGAGTAGTTTCTATTGGAATGGATGTCATACTGAAACCTGTTGTAGCTGCCCCATGGTAGGACAAGGTTTGTCGGACTAGAGGTTGATTCTTAGGGAGCTTGGCTGCATACTCAGCTGGGTAAAAAGGACCATAGAGATCCCCGAGATGTTTGTAGTTGGCCCATTTCTGGCAAAGGCAGCATAGGAGGCGACCAATGTGTCCAGTCTCTGATATCACAGGTCCTGGCAGAACATATCCAGATGTAGGAAGTGTCTTCCCTGACTGCAAGGCAGAATCAACAGGCTCCGAAACCCAGTTTTCTTTTGTTCTTTCATTTTCATTTTCTTTTCTCACAATTTGAGATGACAGAGAGGTATTTAATGGGCCATCAACTCCTAAGTGACCAGATTTGCCTCCACCTTTTGATTTTTCATCCTCTGCATTAATTATTGTACAGACAGCCCCAATCTCTGCTATCTTTTTCTCCACATGTACGTAAGGAGCAAAAACATTATTCCTGGCATCTGAGAATATTCCACACAGGCTCATATTTTCCCTACTGCTCGCCTGAGTGTCCAGATTTTCATTGGAAGCCATCCCTCTTCTCCTCCTTCTCTGATTGCCAGGAGTCTCATTGCCCTCTTTCCCCTTTTTCTGTCTATGTCTAGCAGGCTTCACATCTGACTCTGGCTGGGTCTCCTCACTCTCTATATCCACTTTCACCACCTTGATTTGAGCAGGAGGTACCAAAGATGGACAAGGTTTCTGGTCCGGAGGTGTTGATACTTGGGGCACTTCACTTGCAGTGTCTGGGATTGGGACAGACTGAGGTTCAGCTGTGGGTGAGGGAAGAGAAGCCGCAGGTATGCTTGTTGCTGGATTCTGAATTTGTGCTTGGGCACGTTTCTGCTTATTCACACTGCCTACTGGGCGACCTTTTTTCTTACCTGATGGAAAATAACCTTTGGGGACAGTGCTTTCTGATGTTTTAGGCTCTGAACTGGTCAACCTAAGAGAAGTCATCTGGTGCTGAGAAGCTCTGGACAGAAGGTGGTGCCCAGGGCTCTGACCATGGCCAGTGGTGGTCCCATAGTATTCCCCACCTGGGTAATCATCAAAGCCAATGCCAGTCTCTTGAAGTTTCTGCCTCAGCAGGTTAGCAGCCGACTGCTCACCTCTTCTTGTTTCCAGCTGTTGATAAGTGTTTGTGAACTGCTGTATGTCAGACAATGCAGAAGAAGATGGAGGAGGGGATCCCTGTACAGGACAAGGTAATGGAGGAGCTGGTGGAAGGGGTCCTAACAAAGTGAAATCATCCTTAACATTTTCACCCAATGATCCTGAAGATCCAGCAGCACCTAATCCAAAGTCAAAATCTTTTGGCAAACTTCTGAGGGCACTAGTGCTAGAAGCTGTTGTACCTGGTTTGAGAGTCTGAGAATCACACGAGAATGCATCTTCAACTGCTCTGTATGGCATAAGATCATCTAAAGTATGAGAATCATCAAGGTAAGATAAACATGCCTCCTCTCCTTGAGGAACACTAGAAAATGATGTACCACCCTCAGGGTCTGGTATGTCAGAGGCGTAATGAGATACTTCTGAGAAGTCAGATCCCACTTGACTATTGTTGAAATCATTTTTTTTCACACCGGGAGTAATTTTTCGCACAATCGCCTCAAGTTTTAGACCATGACCCTTTCTTGGGGAAAGAAACTTTGCTTTGGACTGAAGAGGTGAATTAGCGCTGGGTATAGAATGCTGTGTTTTAGGAGATGGCAATTTTGGCTGAGTGTCAGTACTGCCAGAACAATTGTTGGTTGCAAGTCTCAATTCAGAGTGGGATTGTGATAGTGGGGAGTGATAAGCTGATCCTGGTCGCTGACCTGGAACATCCTGATGCTGCCTCTTAGCTGGAATTGGAGAAATAAAAGATCTAACTCTCCTTCTCATAATTAAAGGGTTGGTTTCAGCCAATGTTCCGGTTTTGGTTACTCTCTGCCCCTGCTGATTTCCTTGGGTAGTCTTACCAGTGTGCCCAGCAGGGCTTACAGCATCAACTGGAGCCAATGAGTGGAAAGATTTGGCCGTGTTTTCCACACTCTTATCTGAAATGTCCTCTTCTCCAAGTTTGGGGCCAGCATTTGTGACTGGTTGAGAACCAACCTGCTCACAAGGGACTACAGTGGGTTGTACAACTCCCTCTCTTTCAGGATAAGTATCCCACATTTTCATGTCAAAGTGTGAACCAGGATAAGAGTGCTGTCGAGATATGTGATGCTGACTAAGCAGAATATCACTTGAAGATTGGGATTTGCACTTTTCTTCAGAACGTCTCTGAGGAACATGCCTGTCCATACCTCTTAGCCTTTGTCTGTCAGCAGTCCAGTCAGGTCTCTCATGAGGAGGTAAACTCTGTGGAAACATTTGTAACTTGTTAGTAGACTGTGTGGTTTTAGAATACGCTGATACTGTGTGGAATGGTTTATGAGGTGTAGGATGGGAGATCATTTTTGGTCCATCCATGGTGTCACTGAAACCATATACTCTGAAACCATCAACAGCCTGTGAGAATGACTGGTGCCTTGGTGGTGAGGACAAGGGATTTGAGGACATTTGCAAAAGATATGGCAGGTTGCTAGTGGGTTCTCTGTTGCCTTTGGCACTGTTGATCTTTTCTATATCAGAAGCAACATCTACAGGGGGATGAAGGGGCTTATTAGATTCCTTACTGGGTGGCGTGCTGCAGTAACCATCTGTGTTCTGACCTGCAGTTTCTGTCTTTATTGAGTCCTCCTTGTTTTGTGCTTTCTTTGCTTTTGTTTCTTCCTTGCAACAATCTTGTTCATTTGATCCAGATGCCGAAAATGGCTGCTGAATGACTGAGGGTCCAGAGGGCCCGGAGTGTCCTCTCTCTCTTTCTGGTGTTGTTCGTCGAGAAGGGGACACATCACAGATTACTGAGCGGCGTCCTGAGGATGAGGATGTCTGAGATTGATTGTGACTGATAGGACCTACACCACATGCCAATGGCTCAGCTTCCTGTAAAAGCAATTGTTCCACAGCAGAAGGAGAGGTACCGTATCTGGATGGTTTTCTGTTCTGCAAAGAATAGTCAGCCAAGTTAATGTGCTTTGAGGGGGCTCCTGTTGTGAGATCTAAAGACTGCTGCATGTGGGAGGACTGGCTGGGAGACAGACTGGTTTTGCCTTTTTCTAAAGAGATCCCACGAGTCACATTGGGCTTATGTGCTTCAGAATCCCAGGAGGGATGAGGAGGGCCCAAAACTATATCATTATCCAGTCCCTGATTTTGACTTGAATTTGGTGGTTTCCCAGAGGCCATTTGATTCAACTTGACATTAAGTCCACTTATAAGTGTTTGAGGGCCCATTTCAATCATACTGTAAGGTAGTCTAGTTTGATAACGGTGCTGGTATGTATCTTGAGGTTGTTGGTGAACACTAGATGTCTGGTCAGGACGCCCATAGCGTCTATCTAAGTGATGACCCTGGAGGACTTCTTGCAAAAGACTTGGAAACGATTGCTGAAACTGAGAACTGCTATCTTGGCTTCTTGAGACAATAGCCCTCCCCCCTTCCATAGCAAAAACACCAATCTCCTTCCTGTCAATAGACCCATAGCTGGCCTGCAGCTGATGATAATTCTGGCATCTATTTGTGCCCATACTACTCGCTAGTCCTAACTTTCCTTTACTCTTTGCTGCATTATAATGTACCTCAGGATTACTGTATTTAAATGACGCTGGATGAGACTGAATTGAGGGTTGAGGGCTTTGGCCAAATTCTTGTTTAGGGGAAATATATTGTGACGCATATGTTTCCATGCACATCTCCCCTTCTCCATTGTGATTTCTAGTCTCTCTTAAGACATTCACATCACGTTGGTCCTCAGGATTGCTACGTTTATTTGAGTATTGAGAAACACCATAATGTGGTGATCTGGCTCCTGTGTGCTTGCTTGTTTCAGTATTCACTTCAGATCGAGCAGAGACGATAACCCCAACACCCCCAAAATTTTGTTGCTCTGATACATTCACATTTTTACTCAGATTTTCAAAATGCTGTGCATCTGTCTCTGCTGCATCCTTTGTGGGAGGGACTGACCGTCTGTTCTCTGAAGTTTCTCTATCACAGGAAGATCCTGCATTTTCAACTTCACATTCTTCATCTTTTATCATTTTGATCTGTCGTCCTTTCATTCCACTATCATCATCAGTACAAAGATCTTTTTCTCCCACACAGTTTGGATGTGCTGAGTGAATAGGAGATAGTGGGGCAGGGGGATGTACCGGTTGTTTTGGGCTGGGTTCTGCAGAAGGATGAACTGATGGTGGTGAAGAGGAGGAGGGAGTCAGGGTTTCTGGTGTCTTTGATTGAGAATCTCTAGTGGATGGTTGTTTTGAAGCTGTTGAAATGACTCCAGTGTTAACCTGGAGATCCAATTCTTGTTTACTCGGTTCTGACGGCATCTGACTCTGTGATGATGGGTAGCTTTGTGGCTCAGATTCATTGCTTGTTCCACTTGCCTGCCTAATTCTCTTATTTTCTACTTGTTGATGCCCTTTTGTTTCCAGCATCTCAGAACTCTCTTCATTCACTGAGGACTGACCACTGGTGCTGGAATTTCCAGATTTGTTTTGGTTGCCAGGTAAAGACTGAGATCCTTGCTGCATCTGAAAGTGATGTGCACTGTCTCTGCTTTTCTTCAGGGGCAGCACAGTGTCTGTAAGAAGCATGTGCTGCACTGTATTATGTAGATTTTCCACTTGAGAGGTCAGAGCATTGAGACTATTTAGACCAGGGTCCTGCAAGAGTTTGTCATGAGGGTACAGGGAGCCATCTTCCCCTGGACCACGCTGAAGACCAAGTCCCATTCGGTTCTGACCCATGGCAGCATGACCGATCCCTGCACTGTGGTTCAAAACAGCCGTTTTGGTTCCTACGCCGCTACCACAACTACTGATGCTGCTATTTGAATTGGGAGTGGGGCTCAGCTGAGGTACGGCCTGCAGAAGACGTCCATGGCTTTGGCTGCTGTGAGCATTTGGAACAGACGGGTATGATGATGGCTGCAGATAATTAGTGGCACTGTTTCCTTCAGAACTCCCCATTAGTGGAGACGAAGAGGAGCTGCAGCTCGGAGACTGTACTGCAGACGGAGCAGGAGAGGGATTAGATATGGGACTGAAATTTTGATGAATGTGAGCCTGTTGACTTTGGGAGTGCATAGGAGATTTGGCAAGGTCTTGAGAGGGGTGTGAAGGCAGAGCAGGACTAGAGGACACAGAGGAATGGGGCAATTTGGTGTGCAAGTGTCCTTGGTGCTGCATTTTGAGGGAGGGGTCATAACCAGCTCCAGTGATGTGCTGAGAGGTACAGTGGGAATGGGGGGGGTGCTTGTTAAGGGACTGAGATTGTGGTGAACATGGAGGATGAGCCACCGATGAGTAGTTTTGTCCCATATTCTCACAGCTGTTTGAAACAGATGAACTTGTATGAGTATTTGGATTAGACTGAGTGGGAGAGTTATTCATTTTGGTATCCGTGCTGCTGCTGCTGCTCATGTCGTATCTTTGCGGTGGAGAGTTATATATTCCAGTAGAGCCTGAGGTTGCATTAAGGGGGGCATAGTGTCCAAATTGAGGGGGTATTCTGTTTCCAGAAAGAGGGTAATGCAAGGTCCGGTGATGCTGACCTTGGTGCAATCCTTGATGTGAGGGATATTTCTGACCATGCTGCCGTTGATGCATTTGAGCACCTGATTGTACTGAAGCAGTATGAGACAGACTGTATTGCTGGGAAGGAGAAAATGAACCAGCGCCACTGCTATTACTACCCCCAACTGCAGATGCACTGCTGGAGCCATAATCCATAGAGTAGGTAGAAATCATTCCAGAGGATGACCCTGAACCAGATAAGTGTTGGTACTGATGAGGTGCATGTCCATCCATATTTGTGTATCTAAATCCTGTGCCATACGATACTCCACCTCTTCTGCTTCTTTCTCGTCCACTCACTGAAAAATAATAATCCACACTGTCCTTACGGTAAGAGTTTCCTCCTCCTCCACTGTGAGAGTTTCCCTGTGTCATCTCTCCAGTTGTTCTTCTGGATCCATAGCCATGTACAGGAGGAGTGTGTAGAAGATGCTGTTGGCTCCGCAGGTGCAGCCCATGGCTCTGCAGGGTAGGTTGAGCTTGCTGCATGGCCGCATAGTCCTCTGAGTTTCTGGGAGATATCTGAAGGTCTGAAGGGTGGGGTTGATATGGGGAACCAACGCCACTTCCTCCCCGGCTAAACCCCAGATGAAGAGGAACTGGACTGTTGGGAAAATTCTGCATTATTGTGTTTAGTTTTTCAAAAACTGTTAACAGAAACCTTTTTTTTTATCAAAAGGACCCAAATGGCAAACTGGAATGCTTAGTATAAGAAATCTAAAAACACATCTGTAACAGCAATGTAGAAGGCCCCAGCCAATGTCGTAACTGAGATTTAGAAAGCCAGGAGATTCAATTTGCTGCTCAAGTTAAAAAGTAAAAACAAAGTGAAGATGGGAAATGCAGCAGCTGCACATTCATTCACAGAAATGGTGTCACAAATGCCACTATGTGGTTTGGCACTAGATCCAAAGAGCTCTGGAAAAAGATGATGAATGAAGGTTTAGTGTTATCACAAAATGTCTATTAGCCAAGAGGTAAAAATACTCCACCAAAATAGCAACTCAAGTAAATTTCTTTAAGATAATGTCAATATCTTGATACTGTAGTGTGAAACATCTTGCCATTTGGTAACTGTGCGAATGGATGTGGATAGCAGCCATGCAGTAGAATTATAGCAGTTCAGTAACAGGTTTGCAACAGACAAAAAAAAAAAAAAAAAATCTTTCTCTAGTTGGCACATATATTCACTGACACTGAAATAGCTTGAGAAAAATCAATACTTCAAGATCATGATTTTTTTTTTCATATTTCCTGTGTAAAAGAGATTTTCGGCACACGCTCAAGCCATGTTTCCTTAAGATGTTTGCCAACAAATATTTTCCAGCTGTATCCAAACATTTGTCTTTTCCCATGTTTAGTTATTCAGTCCAGCAAATTTGTTGTTTTCTTTGATCGTCCAATTCTTGCCCATAACAGTAAGGTATTTTTCAGTGTAGCTGGTCCTAGCTTCAGGTTTTCCATGGTCAGTGACATGCCATCCAGCTGCTCTTTTAATCCTCTCAATATGATAGCGTCTTTCTCTCTCTGGAAACAGGAAGATGTCCTGAAACAGAGAGAAAACACAGTTTATATTATATATTACTATGTGTTATATTATATTATATATTAACTGACAACTCTGCTTTTGTGTTGCATTCATATTTTTAACAACCAAATAACAACCCGAGTACACTCAGTCTGGAGTCAATTTGTCTGTAGTCAGTCTACAATTACATCCAAACATTAAATGGCCATGAAATCCTAAATCTTATTTTCTGAGATGTTAAGAAGATACTCCAGCCAAAAATGAAAATTCTCTCATCACTAACACTCATGCCGTCCCAGATGTATATGACTGACTTTCTTCAGATGAACACAAATTAAAATTCATAGAAAAATAATCCATATAATCAATATAATGCAAGTGTATGGGATCCCTAAAGTGGACACATCAAAAACCACACAAAACCAACATGATGGTAATCCATATGACCACAGGTGATGAATCGATGTCTTCTAAAGTTAAACAATAAGTATGTATATATACTAATATTAAAAACTTTTTGAAATATAATCCTAACTTCCAGCCAAAAGTCATAGATGGGTACTGGTATTTTTCTCACACACACATAGTTTTGCTTCAGAAGACTGATTCATCAACACTGGTTGTGTGGATTACCATCATGTTGACTTGCCATGTTTTTAGAAGTGTCAACTTCAGGGATCTGTTACACGTTATATGGACTATACGGATAATTTTTCTAAAAATCTTTGTTTGTGTTCATGTGAAGAAAAATTATTTTCTACAGTATTATATTGATGTTTCTCCAAACATCAACCAGCACAGTCTAGGTGCATGCATTGGACTGCAAATAATGGCACTCATACAGTGATGCATTTGATCAAGAACGCTAAGACAATGATGAAATTAGAAAAATCAAAGAAGAATGGAAAGAAAGGTCTTTATTCCTTCTGCTTAATGCAGCAGCTAGAGTTCTTACTAGGACCAGCAGTATGTCCATATTAGCCTGGCTCTGTCAACACTCTGCCCTGGCTCCCTATTAAACATTATACACATTTTAAAATACTGCTAATCATAAAGCCCTGAATTAGGGTTGCGCGATACCATTTTTTTCAGAACCGATCCAATCAGAAAAATTCTTGCACTAGCTGGAATTCACACATGACGTAATCACGTTGGAAAGGTCACATGTGAAGTAAGTTGAAGCACCGACACAGTGTTTACAAAGTGAACGAGCAAAGAAAGTCAAACTACCTTTACAAAAAAGGTAAAACAGTGATGATGGATGATTCTGAAGTTGGAGGAGAAAATGAGATGAGTTTTTTGCCCCACCCTACCTTTCTGAACCGGAGTACACAGATGACCACGCGCCACCTTTCCAACATGAATACATAATATGTGATTTTGCAGACGCACATTGTGGAGCTAGTGCAAGACATCAATTTGTGGTTAAAAAGTATATACATTTTTATTTTTTTTTAAGAAAACGACCGATGGTTTTGATCATGTAGAGCCCTTTGAAGCTGCACTGAAACTGCAGTCTGGACCTTCAGCCCGCTGGTCCCTATTTAAGTCCATTATATGGAGAAAAATCCTGGAATGTTTTCCTTAAAAACCTGACTGAAGACAGAAAGACATGAACATATCGGATGACATGGGGGAGAGTAAATTATCTACTCCTCTTTAACAAAACTCAAATAGTCAGAATTATTAAATTTACCCACATAAAAATTAGATTACAACGTTTACAAACGTTAGCGTTTTTGATAATGAATGTAAATTTACATACTGTAGCATCCTAACTTCTAAAGCTACTACTACTGTCAACTCAAGCTACTGTCAAATGTGCATTTCTTAGAGCCAAAATATTTACTATTGTGAATACTGGAGCCTGCACTGCAAACTGTGCTGAAGATACACGTCATCAAAGTCAGGACCTGTTTCATCACCTGAAACGATATCACTCATTACAACAGACTGAAACTAAGAAATTCATTTTTCTATTAAGATATTTATTTTGGTAAGGAAAAAGTGTACAGAATTAAAAAATGTAAAGTGTTTGTCATGTTCTGACCATAAAGAGTCGTTTAAATCCACTTGTTGCTTTACGGTGGATCGCAGATTTATAAGTGCATTACCTCCATCTATCTCTCAAATGGACCACTGACACTCCTGATTGAGATTGTAAATAGAGTGTCAATGGTTCATTTGAGAGATAGGTGGCGGTAATACACCTATAAATCTGCGATCTGCCATAAAGCAGAAGAAGAAGACGCCTCACGCGCCTGCTGCTGTGAAGCGTGTTCACAAGAGTTCTAACAGTTCGGACATTGCGTGAATCAGAGGTAAAAAACGATATAAATACTGTTCAGTTTCTTGCACAGACCAATCGTTTTGTGTCTTTACACATCAATGTATCGTCACGAGCCACAGGGTTTAATTTGGATTTTTCTGTGCATGTTTTTTTTTTTTTTTTGCTCTCGTAGATTTTGTTACCATTTGCCATGCATTGTACGGCTGAGCGACTGCAACGGCTGGAGCTAAAAATCATAATTTGTGTTCTACTGAAGAAACAAAGTCACCTACATCTTGGATGCCCTGGGGATAAGCAGATAAACATCACATTTTCATTTTTGGGTGAACTAACCCTTTAATGCTGTACAGTTGCTTTGACACAATCTGTATTGTATCTGTACTGCTGTAAACCAGTCACAACATGATGCAGCTTTGCTAAGAAACTCTCACCAAAAGATGGGCAGAGACAATCACACTGGACCTGACAGAAACACCACCGGGTGAAATAAATACCACATCTGTGGTTTTACTTGCTAATACTGTTTCATATGTGATGGATCATGTGCAAAATAAATAAACGGCATTCTGATGCTGCATATTGCTGCTTAGCAAATAAATACATGAATGGGCATAAAATGTTAATCTGACTTTTTTTTAATATTTAATATTTGAGAAGAGCACAGAGTGTGACGAATGACATGCAGCTAGCAGCCTAGCAAATTTGTGAAAATATGCATTATAAAAATAGCTTTAATAATGTTTCAGAGCAGAATGGCACAACAGTTCAATTAATGGCATATTCGTAATAATCACACAGACGTTTACCTGCTGGATTCAGATTCATGAACCCTTCACACATGTGTCCCTGCAGCACAGAAGCAGTCATCAGTAGCACAGGTATATTTGTAGCAATAGACAACAATACATTGTATGGGTCACAATTATACATTTCTCTTTTATGACAAAAATCATTAGGATGTTAAGTAAAGATCATGTTCCATGAAGATATTTAGTAAATTTCCTACCGTAAATATATCAAAACTTAATTATTGATTAGTAATATGCATTGCTAAGAACTTCATTTGAACAACTTTAAAGATGATTTTCTCAATATTTAGATTTTTTTGCTCCCTCAGATTCCAGATTTTCAAATAGTTGTATCTCAGACAAATATTGTCCTCCTAACAAACCACACATCAATGGAAAAATTATTTATTCAGCTTTCAGATGATGTATACATCTCAATTTCGAAAAATTGACCCTCATGACTGGATTTGTGCTCCAAGGTCACAGATATAAGTCTGAGTCTTTTCACATAGTACTACTGCTTCAAATCAGTTACAATATTTTGATGATAAAATTGTATTAAATCAAAAAACAGAAAAAAAACAAAAACATTTTTTTAGAGAAAATAAAATGGAATTAATGCAAAATCATAAGACTTCATAGGGCCCTAAGAATTATTAGCTTTAATATGTTTTATGAACTCAGCTGATTAGACATGGCTTTTAATGACTAAAAATGTATCACAAAAACAGTGTCCAGAAAAAAAAAAAAAATTTTGGGGAGAAATATATATATAAAATATAATTTGGGGAAAATAAAATGGATTTCATAGTTCCCTAAATATGTAAGACTGTTCCGGTGGGGTTTTTACTGACATTCCCTGATCACTGTGTATGTTCACACACACTTTAATAGTTCAGTTTCCGCTGGCCTAAAGCAGCGATTAGCCTTTTTCAAACGTAATATCAACAGATAAATCGCACCGGTCTGCTTTAGTGGATTCAGATCAGACAGACCCAGATCACGCCACTGTTATTCAGACCACAATCCTTCAAACATTCACACTCACACAGACAGACCGAGACCATAAGCTACTACTAAACACGTGTAAACTGAGGGTGTACTCACACTAGGCAGGGCTGCCCTGAACCGAGTCCGAGCAAGATTACTGACATTGCACAATTACAACTGCAATAAATGATGTTATGAGATTAAGGTTTTAAATACAGTTTTGAATATACAAATAAGAAATTTGGGGGGGGGGGGGGGTACATACTTTTAAACATACAAAATGCTCCAGTAGGTGGCGGTAAGTCACTTAATGAGTGAGTCACTGAATCATTGAATCACTGATTCTTCGAAACGCTTGACCAGTCAGTAACACACTCCGCTGCGTGCTGCTTGGAGACTGCGCAGTACTTCTGCTGTGATCTTTGTCTGGAAGCTGGAACTATTTTAGTGAAATGGAACAAAACAGTCAATACTGTGTCTAACATGTAAGTATCTTAATTACGTGACTACTTAACTACTTATTTATTCAACTAAAATCAATTTAACGTTTGCAGTCGTGATAATATTCAGCAGTTAGCTCCCTTGTCATGGTATGTTGCTTAACTTCATCATGTTATTAATAAAAAACTCAGTACCTCAGTATGTTTCTTCTGTGAGTTTCTTTATGTGTCCCGTTCAGCTCTTTTGCTCATTTTATACTCGTTTGATTTGATTTCTCCATTAAAGTCTTTTACAAAGATGGAGAGCAGCGTGAGTCTAAACAGCGTGACACTGATCTCAGAAATACACTATCCACCATCAGTCGCTGTTTGTTTTTAATGTAATAAAATCAGAATCATTCTCGTGCTTCGATGCTTCGCTTGTTATTTTTTGCACTTAATTTTTAATTAGACAATTTGTCCGGTTGGGCAAGTAAAATTCTCAAGCCATTTTTCAGTGAACTTGCATTTAAACTAAACTAGCTAGAAGGCTAGTCAGCTAACTGTAGCATGCAGTAACTACAGCTGGGGGGGGGTGATAGTAAATGGACCGTCAGACTGGAGACATTCTTTGCAGTAATGGGATCGAAAATATTTAAGACCCATCAAATCTAAATTTAAGACATTTTCAGTCTTTAACTGTATGGAAGAAAACAGCGTAAATATTCATAAAAACATAATGCCTGAACTAAGTGCATGAAATCTAACACTATAAATCAGAGTTTAGTCACAGTATTCCACGACTAGCGCATGACTCTTCAGAGGCTCTGGATGTATACGCTGTGAAAGACAGACTGTGGTATGGGTGTTTAATTAGCCCAGGCTTTAATGGGATCATCAGTCATGTCTCCGCGTGTCTTTTGTCTCTCACACAATAGCTGTGAGTTTATGGCTGCTGTCTTTCTCCAGTCCAACTAGTCCTGCAACTGATCCGCTAACTAAACACGCTGGAGATGATGCTCACAGTCGTGCAAACACTGTGCTTGTGCAGGAATGTGTGTGTGTGTGTGTGTGTGCTGATGATGCTCCTCGCTGATTCGGTTAGTTTAATCTGGCATCATTACTCAAATAATAACAACAACAACAACAACAACGACGAGGATGATGATGATGGTGATGAAGATGATGAAGATAATGATGATGATGAGGAGTGTGCAGTGATTGTGGATGTAGCGTTATGTGTGTTGTTCATGAGAAGAAAGCACAATCTGGAGTTAATAATGATGTACTGACTCGGAACCATCTAGAAATCAAGCTGCCTCCCTCACAGCAGCACATTAGCTTTCTTTAGCATGGCTCAGATTCGCGCACAAACACTGGGGTTACAGCGACAATTCGCTCGTTTATGAACGCGTCGGACAGACGCGAGCGAACGCGACACTCGCACGCAGTCAAAGGAAATAAACACGATTCTGAGGAGAAATCCCGAACACGCTGACACACGCACTCACGACCGACGCTGGAAACGGACAACATCGTCACCTTACAATCAACACAAACGTCTGATAATGTGATGTTTTTACCGGACAGGCCCGTCCGATCTCCCCGGGCTCGAGTCCCGCGCTCCGCCGCTCCGCCTGCACCGACCCGCGGCTCACGCGCCGCGCACAGCCGCCTCACGGAACCGAGCGGGCCTTGATAATCCGCGAGCACGAACTCGTTTCTCTTCTGCCGTTTTTTTTTTCCTTTTTCCCTTTTGTCTTTCTCACGTCAGAAAACGAACGAGAGGAGCTCGAGCGGTCCACGCGCTCCCGCCCCCCTCACGCGCGCACCGCATCCATCACGCACACGCGTCAGACGCGACGCCGCCACACGCGCACTCCACCGACGCCCGCAGTCATCGTTACAGTCGAGCGGGAAGCACGCGCGCTCACTTGTTGGCGGGAGTGGATCGATCGGATCTGATCTGAAGGATCTAGAAAAGAAAATAAAGCTGCATTTGGGCGAATGTTTCTGCAAACACAGTTCTGGCTGTTCTGAGCGTACTTGGATTAGTGTTCATGAAGCGTACTTGGACTAGTGTGCAGAAGTCCTAACAATACTGGCAAATTAGCTAATTTAAGGCGTATTGGAGGGCGTTATGGGCCGCTCTGATTGGCTCGTGAGGCTGGTCGGACTGGCCGGTAACGGATGTCGGCATGTTCCGGTCATGCCGATCAGAGTAACGGTTCGTTTTATAAGATGCTCCCCACCCCCAACTCCACAATAACCCCGCGCTCCGCTCCTACGGAGATGCACGGCTATTTCCATCCTGGTTGCCATAGCAACTGAATCACAGCGGCCTAAGTGCGGATCATTTATAGGCCACACGTTTACAGACATCCGCGCGCCATACATGAATAAAAATCACTCGCTCTGTGTGTGTGTGTGTGTGTGTGTGTGTGTTTATTTGTTTGAGCCAGACTTTGCTGCAGCATCTGTAACTGTTCAGTCTGAAATGAAACCAGCATTGCAAACATCAAGGCTTTGTTTGGTCTCCATCTTGACATGGGATTGTTGATTAATATTTGTTTTTATGATGTTGTTGTGTATTATATTTGTTTCATAATGTAATTGTAAAATGCATTCTAAAATGCTGCATTTGTTGACAGAGACAGTCAGCGGAACAAGGCTTGTGTAACAGTGGAATGATTACAGAAGAGACACATTCTGGGTGTTTTCCTGTGGCTCGAACAGTAGATGGCAGTGACAGCACAGCTGAGGTCACGGCTTTGATTCTCACTGAATGCTTACGATCCTTTGGATAAAAGCTTCTGCAAGTGACATAAATGTAGGTCTTAGTCTTCTCGTATGTTCACTGTACTCTGGTCTTGATGAGGATACAAATGTGTGTTTGTCATTTTCTGAAGCTAAAATTTTCTTTTTTAAATTGCCCATAGCCAATGAATGTTTGGTATGACAAACATCTGACTTATTTTGGCCACACCCCATTAAATAAGAAAAAAAGAAAGGAAAAGAAAAATACTGAAAACATGCTTACCCTTAAGACGAGCTCACACTACAGGAGTTTTAAAACCATAACCGATTCTGAAATCTGCTTGCAGCACACACATAAGGAGAATCTTTGCAGATTATCTTCCCTCAGATATTAAACATACACACACTACAAGATTTGAACATCATGGCACATCACACACTGCAAGATGTCGTTAAGATTATCATGCCAGAGGGAGCGCCTCACGCAGCAGATCGTCACTGATTTTTTTTTAGCGTGCTAGTAGCTTTCATCAGGTTTGTAGAAATGTAGCACTGCATCAGTGTCTCATCAATGGATGCTCTGCAGTGAATGGGTGCCGTCAGAATGAGAGTCCAAACAGCTGATAAAAACATCACAATAATCCACAAGTAATCCACAGCACTCCAGTCCATCAGTCAACATCTGGAGAAGACAAAAGCTGAAACAAATCCAGCATTAAGATGTTTTTAACTCAAATACATAGAGTCTATAATCCATAATAACACTTCCTCCAGTGAAAAAGTGCATCTGCTGTTGTCTCTCACATCAAAATCCAGACACATATTTGTTTAGAGCTGTTTAAACGCTGCTTGATCTGTGCAGATTTCTCTCCTGATTCACACCAGAACACTTTTTCACTGGAGGAAGTGTTATTATGGAATAGATAGATAGATAGATAGATAGATAGATAGATAGATAGATAGATAGATAGATAGATAGATAGATAGACAGATCAGTAACTAGGCAGCATCACATGATCACATGACAGCCCAGAGTGAGGCAGAGTTAAACATAAAACATTTACTTCATAGCACAAAAATGACATAATGCTGCATTTGCTCTGAACAGCTTCAGTAAGGTGGCCTGATGTTCTGGCTGTAAATGTTAATGAGTGTGATGAGCGTGTGTCCTGTAGGGGGTGTGAGGAGTCGCTTTGGTGTCTGGAAAATAAACCACTGTTTTGATTTTTAGTCAAGTCACATTTATTTCTATAGCGCTGTATATAAACTGATTGAGTCAAAACAGCTTTACAGAGTCAAACAGGAAAATAGATTGTCAGTGATCCAAGAAGACAATAACAGAGTTATTTTTCAGTTAAAGTCAGTTCATTGATGATTCAGTGATGTCATCATCCAGCTCTCTTCAATAGTGTCTGTGTAATCAGTCAAGTGTCCTCTACTAAACCAGACAAAGGAACCAAAACTCCATCAGTGACAGAATGGAGAAAAAACCTTGGGAGCAACCAGGCTCAGTCGGGGGCCAGTTCTCCTCTGACCAGACCAAACCAGCATGATGTGGTTCAATTCCAGGCTATTTTAACATTGTACACACACGTTAGGCTTCTTCAGAACTCAGCGAGCTTTTTGCAGCACTGGTGTGTCTGAAACCGATCACTAGTTCTCAGATTCTCTAATCTCTATATAGTGCATGGCAGTTGAGTGCACTGTTTCAGCAAGGAGTGAAGGAAATGAAGAGAGCAATTCAGACACAGGCGTATTACACACTGTGCATCAGAGAGCTGGAGCGGAAACTACTGTGTCACATACTTGTATCCTACTGTGGGAGTCAGGGGTCGGAGTCAACTCCGAAAAACCTGGAATCTGACACCCCTAGATGAAGTTAAACTAAAGATTGTTTTTTAAAAATGGTAAAAACACAGGGCATTTTGATGTCAATTTGATGTCAAATATTAGTCAAGACTTGATCACCATGCTGTTACATCATTTTAAATTCAGTTTGGACGGCAATTTCTTTCAGTGGCAATTGTGTGAAAACAGGAAGTTAATCCCACACTGAAACTGGTTTAAAGTATTTGTAGGCCAATATGTCTGACACTCAATTTACATCAAATCAACGTCATGTCAAGTTTTTGACATCAGTTTGATTTGCATATTTGACTTGTTTCTTGATGTTTATTTTGATGTCAATTTGATGTCTTTTCAACATCTTCTTGAATCTTGAATCAATTGCCCATTGGGTAGAAGGTATTGGGAAAAAGATACCAAATGTAACCAAACAGTGTGTCCAAAAGAGGCTGAGCAGGCCCGATTCAGTCAGCTGTTTATGGCTGAGAGAAACTCAATATATGTGAACTGGTTTTCACATGTGTTAGCTGTTAATAAACTTTATTTTTTGAGGTTTGTGGATAAATTCGGTAAGAATTACTTGGGATTTGCTAAGGGTTATGCTGAAGTCGGAACTGGATCGTAGCATACTACTCTTATTATATTTACTATATTGTTATATGGCAGAAATAGTAAGAGTAAAATGCAAGTATGTAGTTCCCAATTCAGCATTAGTCTACAAGTGAGTTATTAATTGTGTTAATAATTGTCTTAAATGGTACACTTACTAGGTTTTTCTACAACCGTGGCCATGATTTGAGACTGTCTACATGTTCAAACTGTGGTTAGCAGAAACTTACTAAGCGCGTGAGGTCAGACGGAAGTGAAGAGGGTTTAGAAGACATGCTGGTCTGATCTGTTGTAGTTCCTGCTGTCGCCACACGAGGGCAGAGCGTTACCACAAACACGCTTCAGAATCTGAGTCTTTGTTGTTGAGACAGACTCTGCTCATTCATTTAAAGGGGTCATATGACATTGTTAAAAAGAACATTATGTCGTGTATTTGGTGTAATGCAATGTGTTTATGCGGTTTAAGGTTACTGTGATGCCGTGTCCCGGAGTGATGAGACAAAACAAATAAAACCCATTACAAACAAGGCATTTGTTGCATCCACTGGGCACATAATTACTGATTATAATGACTTATACTGTATTTTTACATGCTATGTTGCGTATCGCGCTGCGTAAACATAAAACCATGTCTGTATTTGTGGTCTGAGAAACAACAAGCGCTACTCTACACTGCTCAAAACTCACGTCTGAATCCTCAGTGACAAACTTTACAAATAAAAAACGTACTTACAGGCTGTGAGTCAGAACAGAACATTGTAGTCTTCTCTCTCAGGATCAGGAAACAGTTCTCCGTATAATGTGCTGCACACATCTGTATATTTGTGTTGAACTGTTCTGTTGTAAATACAACTTAACCACTGATTTCTAGTCCTGTCCTCTTTCAGAAGAACAAACAAAGTAGTTCTGCTTTCACAACGAAACACACAGCGTCTCCTCAACATGACAGCGGCGGCAGCAACAATAAAGTCACACCTTCTGTCTTTGCTGAACATCTGGACAGTGTTATTCAAATCTTCCCACACAGTGATGTAGAGATGTGGGGGGTGTTAGAACGAGGTGTTTCAGGAGGACGTGGACGAGTCTTAACTTTGATAAAGAATATCTCTTTGGGTTTGAGACTTTAGTCTTTGCAACTTTAGGGATCTCATCTATTCACAAACAGCTTGTAACACTCCAAAGAGAAAGGAACACTTGGAATTGCATCATATGAACCCTTTAAATCTACATATGTTTGAACACACAGATCAGTTTCACTTAGGTTTCTCTTCATTAATCTGCTTGCAAGATTTGTACAAGACAGCTGATAACTATTAGGAATACCTACATATTAATATAAGCTTTTAAAATATAAACCCGGCATCTCTCACAGATGTGAGATTTATTAAGGCTTTTATTGTTGCATACAGGGTCTATATTAGCCTTATATGAACTTTAATAATCACAGGAAATAAGCGTATTTCACATTTTATAGTTATGTGAATGAGATATTAATTACTCTCATTCCTTGGGAAACTCTTGCACCTTACAGTTCAAATGACTTTGTCCATGTGCCCCCCCACCAGGGAGACAGACAGTGAAAATCATGTGTAATTCTGCTGTACAGTGAGTGTGAGCACGAGACCTGCAGTTTCTGATCGTCCTGCAGAGGTCAGTGTCATGCAGTTCTTACTCGTGTATCACACACTTGTCGCCTAGCAACTCCGTTACCCTGCCTGGAGGGAACTAGTATTGGCATCTGAGCGGAGGCTGGAGAGCGTTTCACAGGTTCATCTGGTGTCTTCAGTGCATTGCGTGCGTTCGATTGCCCTCTGAAACACAGGGATCCACGCGATCACACAGAGCCGGAGATGCAACAGGGTGTTGCCATGGCAACTGCTCACTTCAGGCCTTCATCAGCATCCTCATTCACTCATTTACATCTCGAGATGAATTACTTCACTCGCTGAGTAGACACTTGGCTCGAAATACATCTGTGAACTCAAACATATTTATTATAAAACATTGGTGTAGTCATCAGGTTTGTACAGTGTTTGAAATCACAAACCTGCATTAATGTCAGTATAAAGGTGCAGTCGCATTTACTTTTGCTCTGTGAATTTTCGTGAGCGAAATCCAGTCATTTCAATAGGAAGCCAGTAACTTCCAAAAGCAGATTTCGCTATGGGTTGATGCTGGTCATGTGTATTTGTTGCCTTAATCAACAGAAATCTGCTTGGTTCGAGAGCGACTTGAGTGTGAGCTGTGCTTATTTTCCCGTGAAGTTTCTCTAATATGACTGACCCATGTACAGAGCCAGTGGTGAAGCATTAGCAATGGGCCATACCACTTATTTTTATTTTGATACAATACAGATACTTTTAAAGGCAAGTATCATCAATATCGATACTGATATGATGCTTCTACTGAACTTTTAAATTATGAAATGTATGAAATTATTAAATTACTAAAATGGGTAATGATATACACTTAACTTTAATTTGAAACACATTTTAGCATTCAATATGCCTTAATTGCAACTTATTAGGCTATATTTTTG
The DNA here is from genome assembly GCA_024542945.1 of allo-octoploid hybrid of Carassius auratus x Cyprinus carpio. Taxonomy (NCBI): domain Eukaryota; kingdom Metazoa; phylum Chordata; class Actinopteri; order Cypriniformes; species allo-octoploid hybrid of Carassius auratus x Cyprinus carpio. The sequence continues at coordinate 63,793 of JANHFF010001760.1, read as the reverse complement.
CTAACACATGGTTAAATGTTATAAACATAAGCCGCTTCCAAAATGTAAAGAGGTAGGTGTTACTTCAGTTTCTAACAATATTTTCAGTATTTCTCAGAGGACGGGCTTCAAGTATAACTTACGCAGTGCAACAGAATGACAGTGACAGAACAAAAAACACATAATAAAGAGTAAAAAATACAAATAAGTAGGTAAGGAATAACAATATACAAATTGACAATTGTATGTGCAGGTATATTACAATAGGCAGTTTTGTATGTACAGGTATATTATATGCAAATTTGAAGTGTAGATTAAGTATGTGTGTTAGATAAATAAGTGTATGAGTATATAAATAGTGTTGTGTGTTCCACAGTTATTATTAAGTGTTCATTAGCTGGATTGCCTGGGGGAAGAAACTGTTCCTGTGTCTGGTCGTTCTGGTGCTCAGTGCTCTGTAGCGTCGACCAGATGGCAACAGTTCAAAGAGGAAGTGTGTTGGGTGTGAGGGGTCCAGAGTGATTTTAACAGCCCTTTTGCTCACTCTAGATAAGTACATTTCTTAAATAGAAGGGAGGGTTGTACCGATGATTCTCTCAGCAGTCCGGACTACCCTCCGTAGTCTTCTGAGGTCAGATTTGGTAGCTGAGCTGAACCAGACAGTTACTGAAGTGCAGAGGACGGATTCAATGATGACATCATGGTATAATGAGCACACTCGCACCCTAAAGAGAGCAGCCCCGAAAATGGAGCACAGCTGGAGAAAAACAAAACTAGAGGTATTTTGTATTGCTTGGAGGGAAAGTAACCTATCCTACAGAAAAACATTAAAAACTGCTACATCTGATTACTTTTCGTCTCTTTTAGAAGAAAACAAACATAACCCCAGGTATTTATTCAATACAGTGGCTAAATTAACGAAAAATAAAGCATCAACAAGTGTTGACATTTCCCAACAGCACAGCAATAATGATTTATGAACTACTTTCAAGATCAATATATTAGAGATAAAGTTGTAAACATGCATCTGTCAGCTACAGTATCACATCAGATTCTCATTAAAAAAACACAATTTTACCCCAAAGAACTAGTTATTTACAGACCGATCTCGAATCTCCCTTTTCTGTCCAAGATACTAGAAAAGGTAATATCCTCACAATTATATTCCTTCTTAGAGAAAAATGGTAGGATTTCCAGTCAGGATTTAGACCGTATCATAGTACTGAGACTGCTCTCCTTAGAGTTACAAATGACCTGCTCTTATCATCTGATCGTGGTTGTATCTCTCTATTAGTGCTATTGGATCTTAGTGCTGCGTTCGACAATATTGACCACAACATTCTTTTGCATAGGCTAGAACACTTTGTTGACATTAATGGAAGTGCATTAGCATGGTTTAAATCATACTTATATGACCACCATCAATTCGTAGCAGTGAATGAAGAGGTATCATATCGTTCACAAGTGCAGTATGGAGTACCTCAAGGCTCAGTACTAGGGCCGTTACTCTTCACGCTTTACATGTTACCCTTGGGAGATATCATCAGGAAACACGGTGTTAGCTTTCACTGTTATGCTGATGATACTCTGCTCTATATTTCTTCGCGGCCCGGCGAAACATACCAATTTGAATGCATACGGAATGCATAGTCAGAGGGTCGGTTAGAATTTGTTGAAGCATCGAAAATACATTTTGGTCCAAAAATAACAAAAATTACGACTTTATTCAGCATTTTCTTCTCTTCCGGGTCTGTTGTGAGCACGTTCACAACACTGCAGTGACGCCACTGACGTACGACGCTCCTGACGTGTTATCTTTGTTATTGGGCGCACCAGAAAACACATCAGCAGTGTCGTACGTCAACAGTCACAGCAGTCGCACTCACAACAGACTCGGAAGAGAAGACAATCCTGAATAAAGTCGTAATTTTTGTTATTTTTGGACCAAAATGTATTTTCGATGCTTCAGTAAATTCTAACGGACCCTCTGATGTCACATGGACTACTTTGAAGATGTTTTTATTACCTTTCTGGACGTGGACAGTATACCGTACATACATTCTCAATGGAGGGTCAGAAAGCTCTCGGACTAAATCTAAAATATCTTACGGGTCTCACGGGTTTGGAACGACATGAGGGTGAGTCATTAATGACATAATTTTAATATTTGGGTGAACTAACCCTTTAAGTGTTATATAAATAAAGGTGACTTGACGACTTGTGGCACTGCAGTGGAAATTTTGTGCATTATTAGTGTGTGTGGTGCTACATTTTGTGCATTATTAGTGTGTGTGGTGCTACATTTTGTGCATTATTAGCGTGAGTAGCGATGCAGTGGTAATCGGGGTGGTTCTTTGTCGAGGGGGGCCAGTGCCGCTTACATGATTTTGATGGGAGTTTATAAAAGTGCTTGAACTCTGACTAGACTGAAGTCAGTGATATAGTTTTTGATAATGTAAAGGTTCTTTGCTCTCTTTCTGTACCATGAAAGTGTCATGTTACAATGTTTTTATTTAATTCACATTAAATACAAAGTCAGCCATATCTGGTACTTACTGTAAGTAAAAAGAGGATTTTTTGCATATTTAATAGATTACACTATTATGCTACTTTGCCCAATCGCCCATTTTAGATCAACTAACATTATCTATAAAGGTGCAAAATGCATTTACTAACACATATTTGAGAATCGAGATATTTCATGATATAGTTAACACGTTTGGGAATATTTTGAATAAAAAGGAAAAAATAAATAAAACATAAGCCTATATCAGTTATACAGTGCTATTGTGGCTGCTGTGTGTCACATGACAAGCATGATGCCACTGACACTACAATACAAAATTATTTGTCAGATAAATGAAACATGATGCAACATTCATTTGAGTTTGAATTGTTATAGCTCACTTCTGGAGATTGCAGTGATACATGACGTGAAAAATGACTGAATGAATAATACTGAAAGTAGGTTAAAATTAATTTTAAAAGTGTGCCCCCTAAAAGCATTGTTAGCGTGTGTGTAGTTGCAGTGGCAATTCTGTGCTTTATTAGCGTGTGTGGCACTGCATTCTGGTTTGTCTCACAGTATAACTGTTCATGAAACTTTGCTAGTGTGAGTCACTGGAGTGGGCGGAGCTTCAGATGATTATCCTCTTACGCATACCCCCTCCCCCCATGCGCCGGTCTGTTGCTAGGCAACCATTAATAAGAGTGAGCCGCAGCTTCACAAAGGATTGTGGGACTGTGGGGGTGTTGAGAGGGGGAGGTGCGGCAGGTTCATTAAACGGAAGCACAGTCAACAAGAACAAGCGACGCTCCTGTCATCCGTACTGCTCCTCGGTCTCTGCCCAGAGTCCGTCTCTCTCTCTCTCTGCTCTTCTATTGTCTGGAAGTCTTTCCATGTCTCTCCCTCCTCTACCTGTCTTTCTTTCTGTTTGTCTATCAATATTTCATATGCCTCTTTCGCCTACGTGAGTGAGAAATGAATAAGAGGGAAGCGGATGTGTGAGGAATAATGAATTACAGTCGAGCTGAGCAGCTCTTCAGTGCTCTTCATGTGTAGTTTCACAACATCTCACTGCACGACAGAACACACTAATACTAGAAAACATATCACACTGTTCACACTGTCAATCCTATATTCCGCATACTAGACAGAAACTGCTGCATTCAGCCAGCTGCCTTCCTGCAAAATAAAGCTGTTATTGATGAGGAACTTTAACAGCCTCATGTTCTTGTCCGTGCTAAAATGTACAACAATTTGTCTTGAACTACTGTATACTAAAATGAAGCTGAACATTTCATCAGGGGTACCATGCATCGTTTGTATGCGGCACACGTTTAAGGTACATTTGGAGTGCAGCAGATTATGTGACCGTGTAGTACAGTAAATAGAAGTACAGTATATAGGATGAGCAAACTCTAGCACTGAATACAAGGACGCAGAGCAAGATTAGCAGCAGGCAGACAGACTAAAGAGTTTATTTTAATTCGCTTTATTCAGCATGTGAAAGAATTCTGATCCATCATCATCATCATCATCATCATCAAAACACTTGCTCACTATTAAAGTCTCATAGAGGTTTGTGTTCATATTGTCATACAAAAGGAGGAATTCTCTCATTATTATATACACAATCTGTACATGTTTTCACTTGAGAATCATTTCAGAGATGTAAATGACGTAAAAATTTGTGTAAAATATCAAAGTGGATATTCCGTAGTGAATCAATTCACTCATTCAGCCCGCATCCTCTTGCACTGCAGTTACCATGGGAACAGCATTGTAACACCATGGCAGTGCCATAGCAACAAGAGTATTTAACATAGAAGTCAGTGTCTCAAGCACACGCATGCACGCACAACTTCATCACCCATGATGAGCGACAAATTCATCAATCGTGTGGAGAAAATAACAGATGGAGTTTGTACCGTAGCGATGTGAATAACAACAGGGTTCTTCTTACCTGTAGAATGCTTTAAACCAGCTATACTTACCTTAGAATAATGAGAATATAGTAGTCAACAGAACATTAAAAGTTGCTTATATATTGCGAATACACTAGAAAAAGTATAATTACAGCTATGCGTAATAGGCGTATTTTTCTATGAACACAAGAAAACGTGATTTTCAAGCATATAGAGCTCAAGCTATAAGCACTGGGTTCGTCAGGAACTCTGTGTGTGTGTGTGTGTGGGTGGGTGTGTGTGTGTGTGTGTGTGTGTGTGTGTTTGAATCTAAACTATATACGTTTTTAGGAAAACTCAAACATAGATTACTGTGCTATGATGGGAACGCCACCGGCTTCAACATACGAGAAGAAAACACCCTAAAACGTTTAGCTATAATAATAATATTGGTCTAAAATAAAAACATTTAAAGACATGGTTAGAGTTACTCTAACTGCAGAAACAATACAAGAGGAGATGAAAGGTTATTCTAAAGTGAGGACAGGACCTCACGATAGCATTACAATTAAAAACATGACACTCTAGCAGCTTACTAATCAGTTTTACAAAGTCAATCAGTCCTTAGGAAGGGTAAAAAAAAAACCCTGCTTTAGATCATAAAACACACTGTATGATGGATGCTGGAGATCTGTGTGTGTGTGTGTGTGTGTGTGTGTGAGAGAGAGAGAGAGAGAGAACCTGGACCTCTCCAGCAGGCAACCGGACGTATAAACACAATTTAAGAGAAACTTAGCAAGGAGTATTTGGTACACTAATCAAGTAAACTAAACATGTCCACGACAGCACTGCTCAGTTCTGTTGCACTGCAGTTAAACGAATAAAGGTAAATCCTTAAAATGAAGCCGGTTTGGAGGCAGTAAACTATCAGAATTAAGTAATAAACATGGATTTAAAAAGCAAACTATCGCTTAAAATATCACTTATCATGAGTTATAATGCTTTTGCAAAATTTTGCATATTTTATGTTTTTGTCATTTTGTTTTGTTTTTATCTTTATTTTGGTTATTTGTTATACTTGAAAAAAGCTATATTAAAGGTAGACCTCGATGGCTTATATAAAGAGAAATATATTTACAACCAAAACAGAGAGGCGTTAATCCTGTCATTTTAAACCCTTATTTTTCACCTTCTAAGCAAGAGTCACATGACATGTGCGTTACCAAAGGCATATCAACAAGATTTCTCGTTGGATATGAAATATCACGGCAGTAGAGACTTGAATATAAATGACGGCATAAAACACAGCAGAGGCTTGTGCACTTTCACTAATGCACGCGTGTTTCACGGCAGTAAACAGCATGGGGGAGGCTGTTGCCATGGATACATTAGGTTGAATGTGGATTGATCATCACATTCAAATATCCCTAACACTCAGCAAAGGCCTCTAGAGCAGGGTCAGGAAAACAACAGACAAATGAAACCCAATTTCAACAACAGATTACCAGTCAGCAGTGTCTTCTCTACATCTCTGAGGTACAGTTATTACCCTGTTTCAAAAACAAACAAAAAAAATCAATGAGCATTTATTATGCTTTCATGATTGTATCTTTACAAAAGACAAGAGTACAGGACAGGGCTGTTCCAGTGTGATTGCGAGGGACGTAGGTGAAACGGGCCATCTGCTCTCCTGTTCTTTTTCGTGCACACACTCGGCAGATGGACATGCTTTTGTTCTCACCAGCTCGTGGAGATGAGCCCACTGGTGTAAATGTGAACTTCACAGGAAATGACATTTTCAATTCTCTCAAGTTCTGCGTGTTCTGCTAAAATCTGGCTGTGGAGTGCTAACAGAATGTTTCTCCATTCTTTACCGTGCTTCTTGCTCTTTCTCACACGTCAGACTCTATGCTAGAGAGTTTCTCGTACACGTGTCCATTGCTTCCGTTGAAAGGTTGAGGTGGACCGAGACTGAGCTTGCTGGTGTGGTGGTTCCCCATGCACAACTCCGCAGGAAAGTGTGGAGCCAAGTTAGACATGACTCCTGAGGTGGCCGATGCCGGCAGGAAGGAGGTCACGCCCATGGGGCTCAGCAATTCGCTGTGCTGCTGCTGCTTGGTGATATAGTAGGACTTGGCACCATGCAGCAGACACTGGTCATCTCCAAATGTAGGGATGAAGGGGTTGTGGTCAGTTCGGTCAGGATAGAGAGATTTGGATAAGGAGTGAGCTGGCCCCTCCATGAGTCCTCCATGAGGTGCATTCTCCCCCACTCTGAACAACCCAAAAGGCGATCCCATGCCCCTCTCTGCGTCTCCATAGAACAGCGGGTTGCGGTCCATCTCCTGCTCGGGACCTCGTGGATGCTCAAATATGTGTGCGAAGGGTCTAGAGGCATCTATACAGCGCTCCCTCTCCTTGAGGCTCACGCTGCGTGGTGGCGGCAGTGCCCCGGGGCCGCCGAACCCCAGCGGCATGCCTAACTCTTCTCTCTGCAGGTCCACAAAGGTGTCATAGGAATGTTGCCGGCGTAGCGGTTTCCCACTGAAGGCCCTGCGGCGTTGCGCTGGTGTCTGACCCCTACTGCCGCCCAGTTGCTCCAACAGGTGGTTACTGTCCTCGCTGATGTCATACAGGTTGCCTGACTTCTTGCAGGCTTCACACCGCATACAAGTGGCTGAACTGGGGCGGCTGCTCCCAACCCCTCCTCCACCCCCTGATGCCACACAGCCACTGCCTATGTAGCCCGTCCCACCCATTTGCAGAACTCCTCCTCCATGCAGGGCTGTCTGCTTGCTGCCCGCACTGCTGGCACGACAACTACGACATTCCCACTCACTGCTCCCAGTCTTGCTGTCCGGCTTTTTGGGTTTTCCCTTCAGGAAGTCATCCACAGACACCAGGCTGGTGCAGTTGCCTCCTCCTCCCCCAATGGGACCATCTGTAAGATCCACATGCTCCCACTGCGGGATTCCTTCTTTGGGCCGGAACTGGTCCAGGTAGAAATCCCTCAGGCTTTCCTTGTCTTGTAACAGATATGAGGTTGAGCTCACGCCACCTCCTCGCTTGCGCTCAGATGGAGGTGAAGCCGAGCGGTGCCCGTGGTGATGATGGTGGTGGCCGTGGTGGTGGCGGCGGCGGTAACCCAGCTCGATCTCGTCGAGTTCTCGGCGGGACTTTGCAGAGGCAGGCCGCTTCTTCAGGCTGTCTCTATACTGCTTGCGTTTCTTAGCATTGCCCTCCAGATTGCCATAGGTCACAGTATGAGTGGAAATGTCAGACACGTCAGAATGGATGTTTCCATCGTCTGCACCGCCACAAAACCGGTCATGCCCTGCAATATATCCGGAACTGGAAGCTCCGCCTTTGAAGGAGAATTTTCCATACAGGTCGGCCAGTCCCTGCTTCAAGCCTGGCCCAGACGGAGGAGCCTGGCTCTGCAGCAGGTCGAATTTGCTCATGTTCTTGTGGGTCAGGGCAGAACGCGTCTGTGTGCTAAAGATGGGGGCCATACCACCGCCCAGGCTATCGCAGTCAAACATGCCGCCCTCCAGAGAACTGCTGGAGCCCAGGCTGTGGGGCCGGTTAGGGGATGGGCCCAGCAGCCTCAGGGTTGAGCCTCCATGGTGGTGCAGGTAGTGGTCCTGGTACAGGTTACTGTCCTTCAGGTGCAGGTTGCCAAAGGTGCGCTCCACCTCACTGATGTAGTCGCTGAACATGTTGTCCTCGGGCAGGTATGGGGCCTTGCAGTCTGAGTGTCCGGCCAGACTGCGGCAGTGCTCGCTGATGTCATACACAGAGGATTCTCGGCGGATGAAGTCAAGTGCACTGTGTGGGGAACCGTTGACACCGGAAAGAGATGCCATGTTCTTGGCGGTGCGCAGCAGACGCAGAATATTTGAGTGGGTGTTGTTCATGGTAGCAGAGGGTGAATTCAGTGCTGAACTCTTATCTTCGATTTCAACTCCATGAATACAGCTATAAATTTCCTGAGAAAAGAGAGAAGAGAGAAAAGTTTCAGTGTTCACAGATGCCAACGATTTCTAGCTTAATAACATCTTGAAACTATATTTTGCATTATTCCAATGTTTAGCATAAATCATGCATTTTTCTGAAGAGTGCCTGTGCATGCTTTAGGGAGAGAACTACCCTGCTGATGGTGAAGGTGAACCCTGGTTTCCCAGAACAAACGCCAATGAAGCAGAAGCGCAGGTGCCAGTAGAAGACGTGCTCAGCGATGAAGGTGATGAGAGACAGAGCCATGGCAGCACCCAGCATGTAGAACACACCCGCCATATTGTCCACGTCCAGCTGACTGCTCATCACTTCATTTTTCTCATGGTGGCAGATCCCGGTGAGCCAGAGAGCCTCAAACTCCTCCATATCACCTGAGACACACACACACAAACAGACACACATATTTTAAAGGATGATGCAATGCTACACACTGGGTCTGTAACAACAATGTGTTTGATTTGTATTTGTAACAAAGGCTCTGGTAATTCAAGCTGACGGCAGACAAATTTGAACAGGATTCACTGGTGAGACAAGAAGGCCGATCAAAACCAGGCAGAAACTCACCACCAAGAACAATGGGAAAACATGAGGGCTATCAATACATACTGTAAGACATCATGATTTAACTGAACACTCAGGAAGGGATCAGAGCATATCCAAGTACAAACCATTGTTCCTACATTACATTACTCGAACGTGGGGAAGATTAAACCCCTTTGTCATGTGTTTATTAATTGCCATATAAATCTGCGGAGAATAGGACCAGGGAACATAGGAATGACTCCCAGGGAACAGGGACAGGACAGAAACAAAAAAAACTACACTTAAAAAATACACAACCAAGCCATGCAAGTCCAAGAAGCAAAAGCACAAAATGTCCAATTTCCAAAAATGCAACAACAGTCAAACAATCATAAATTTTGTGATGAGCTCCTTGGAATATTTCACAAGACTTACTAAATGCAAACATCATAAATTCATATTTTAATTCATATTCATTCAAATTCATATATTTTAACTGGGTGCAGCATTTACACTGCATGTATAAGGGTTGATGTTTTTTTTTACTAGTGTACAAGCTGCCAGATCATTGTTTATCTGATGTAAATGACTCAAAATAAGCAGTACCATCTCCAAAGAGCTGCAGAATGGCAAGGTCCACCTGTCTCTTCCAACCGGAGTTGTGCAAAATAAAGCTGTTATTGATGAGGAACTTTAACTGTCTCATGTTCTTGTCCGTGCTAAAATGTACAACAATTTGTCTTGAACTACTGTATACTAAAATGAAGCTGAACATTTCATCAGGGGTACCATGCATCGTTTGTATGCGGCACACGTTTAAGGTACATTTGGAGTGCAGCAGATTATGTGACCGTGTAGTACAGTAAATAGAAGTACAGTATATAGGATGAGCAAACTCTAGCACTGAATACAAGGACGCAGAGCAAGATTAGCAGCAGGCAGACAGACTAAAGAGTTTATTTTAATTCGCTTTATTCAGCATGTGAAAGAATTCTGATCCATCATCATCATCATCATCATCATCAAAACACTTGCTCACTATTAAAGTCTCATAGAGGTTTGTGTTCATATTGTCATACAAAAGGAGGAATTCTCTCATTATTATATACACAATCTGTACATGTTTTCACTTGAGAATCATTTCAGAGATGTAAATGACGTAAAAATTTGTGTAAAATATCAAAGTGGATATTCCGTAGTGAATCAATTCACTCATTCAGCCCGCATCCTCTTGCACTGCAGTTACCATGGGAACAGCATTGTAACACCATGGCAGTGCCATAGCAACAAGAGTATTTAACATAGAAGTCAGTGTCTCAAGCACACGCATGCACGCACAACTTCATCACCCATGATGAGCGACAAATTCATCAATCGTGTGGAGAAAATAACAGATGGAGTTTGTACCGTAGCGATGTGAATAACAACAGGGTTCTTCTTACCTGTAGAATGCTTTAAACCAGCTATACTTACCTTAGAATAATGAGAATATAGTAGTCAACAGAACATTAAAAGTTGCTTATATATTGCGAATACACTAGAAAAAGTATAATTACAGCTATGCGTAATAGGCGTATTTTTCTATGAACACAAGAAAACGTGATTTTCAAGCATATAGAGCTCAAGCTATAAGCACTGGGTTCGTCAGGAACTCTGTGTGTGTGTGTGTGTGTGTGTGTGTGTGTGTGTGTGTGTGAATCTAAACTATATACGTTTTTAGGAAAACTCAAACATAGATTACTGTGCTATGATGGGAACGCCACCGGCTTCAACATACGAGAAGAAAACACCCTAAAACGTTTAGCTATAATAATAATATTGGTCTAAAATAAAAACATTTAAAGACATGGTTAGAGTTACTCTAACTGCAGAAACAATACAAGAGGAGATGAAAGGTTATTCTAAAGTGAGGACAGGACCTCACGATAGCATTACAATTAAAAACATGACACTCTAGCAGCTTACTAATCAGTTTTACAAAGTCAATCAGTCCTTAGGAAGGGTAAAAAAAAAACCCTGCTTTAGATCATAAAACACACTGTATGATGGATGCTGGAGATCTGTGTGTGTGTGTGTGTGTGTGTGTGTGTGTGTGTGAGAGAGAGAGAGAGAGAACCTGGACCTCTCCTGCAGGCAACCGGACGTATAAACACAATTTAAGAGAAACTTAGCAAGGAGTATTTGGTACACTAATCAAGTAAACTAAACATGTCCACGACAGCACTGCTCAGTTCTGTTGCACTGCAGTTAAACGAATAAAGGTAAATCCTTAAAATGAAGCCGGTTTGGAGGCAGTAAACTATCAGAATTAAGTAATAAACATGGATTTAAAAAGCAAACTATCGCTTAAAATATCACTTATCATGAGTTATAATGCTTTTGCAAAATTTTGCATATTTTATGTTTTTGTCATTTTGTTTTGTTTTTATCTTTATTTTGGTTATTTGTTATACTTGAAAAAAGCTATATTAAAGGTAGACCTCGATGGCTTATATAAAGAGAAATATATTTACAACCAAAACAGAGAGGCGTTAATCCTGTCATTTTAAACCCTTATTTTTCACCTTCTAAGCAAGAGTCACATGACATGTGCGTTACCAAAGGCATATCAACAAGATTTCTCGTTGGATATGAAATATCACGGCAGTAGAGACTTGAATATAAATGACGGCATAAAACACAGCAGAGGCTTGTGCACTTTCACTAATGCACGCGTGTTTCACGGCAGTAAACAGCATGGGGGAGGCTGTTGCCATGGATACATTAGGTTGAATGTGGATTGATCATCACATTCAAATATCCCTAACACTCAGCAAAGGCCTCTAGAGCAGGGTCAGGAAAACAACAGACAAATGAAACCCAATTTCAACAACAGATTACCAGTCAGCAGTGTCTTCTCTACATCTCTGAGGTACAGTTATTACCCTGTTTCAAAAACAAACAAAAAAAATCAATGAGCATTTATTATGCTTTCATGATTGTATCTTTACAAAAGACAAGAGTACAGGACAGGGCTGTTCCAGTGTGATTGCGAGGGACGTAGGTGAAACGGGCCATCTGCTCTCCTGTTCTTTTTCGTGCACACACTCGGCAGATGGACATGCTTTTGTTCTCACCAGCTCGTGGAGATGAGCCCACTGGTGTAAATGTGAACTTCACAGGAAATGACATTTTCAATTCTCTCAAGTTCTGCGTGTTCTGCTAAAATCTGGCTGTGGAGTGCTAACAGAATGTTTCTCCATTCTTTACCGTGCTTCTTGCTCTTTCTCACACGTCAGACTCTATGCTAGAGAGTTTCTCGTACACGTGTCCATTGCTTCCGTTGAAAGGTTGAGGTGGACCGAGACTGAGCTTGCTGGTGTGGTGGTTCCCCATGCACAACTCCGCAGGAAAGTGTGGAGCCAAGTTAGACATGACTCCTGAGGTGGCCGATGCCGGCAGGAAGGAGGTCACGCCCATGGGGCTCAGCAATTCGCTGTGCTGCTGCTGCTTGGTGATATAGTAGGACTTGGCACCATGCAGCAGACACTGGTCATCTCCAAATGTAGGGATGAAGGGGTTGTGGTCAGTTCGGTCAGGATAGAGAGATTTGGATAAGGAGTGAGCTGGCCCCTCCATGAGTCCTCCATGAGGTGCATTCTCCCCCACTCTGAACAACCCAAAAGGCGATCCCATGCCCCTCTCTGCGTCTCCATAGAACAGCGGGTTGCGGTCCATCTCCTGCTCGGGACCTCGTGGATGCTCAAATATGTGTGCGAAGGGTCTAGAGGCATCTATACAGCGCTCCCTCTCCTTGAGGCTCACGCTGCGTGGTGGCGGCAGTGCCCCGGGGCCGCCGAACCCCAGCGGCATGCCTAACTCTTCTCTCTGCAGGTCCACAAAGGTGTCATAGGAATGTTGCCGGCGTAGCGGTTTCCCACTGAAGGCCCTGCGGCGTTGCGCTGGTGTCTGACCCCTACTGCCGCCCAGTTGCTCCAACAGGTGGTTACTGTCCTCGCTGATGTCATACAGGTTGCCTGACTTCTTGCAGGCTTCACACCGCATACAAGTGGCTGAACTGGGGCGGCTGCTCCCAACCCCTCCTCCACCCCCTGATGCCACACAGCCACTGCCTATGTAGCCCGTCCCACCCATTTGCAGAACTCCTCCTCCATGCAGGGCTGTCTGCTTGCTGCCCGCACTGCTGGCACGACAACTACGACATTCCCACTCACTGCTCCCAGTCTTGCTGTCCGGCTTTTTGGGTTTTCCCTTCAGGAAGTCATCCACAGACACCAGGCTGGTGCAGTTGCCTCCTCCTCCCCCAATGGGACCATCTGTAAGATCCACATGCTCCCACTGCGGGATTCCTTCTTTGGGCCGGAACTGGTCCAGGTAGAAATCCCTCAGGCTTTCCTTGTCTTGTAACAGATATGAGGTTGAGCTCACGCCACCTCCTCGCTTGCGCTCAGATGGAGGTGAAGCCGAGCGGTGCCCGTGGTGATGATGGTGGTGGCCGTGGTGGTGGCGGCGGCGGTAACCCAGCTCGATCTCGTCGAGTTCTCGGCGGGACTTTGCAGAGGCAGGCCGCTTCTTCAGGCTGTCTCTATACTGCTTGCGTTTCTTAGCATTGCCCTCCAGATTGCCATAGGTCACAGTATGAGTGGAAATGTCAGACACGTCAGAATGGATGTTTCCATCGTCTGCACCGCCACAAAACCGGTCATGCCCTGCAATATATCCGGAACTGGAAGCTCCGCCTTTGAAGGAGAATTTTCCATACAGGTCGGCCAGTCCCTGCTTCAAGCCTGGCCCAGACGGAGGAGCCTGGCTCTGCAGCAGGTCGAATTTGCTCATGTTCTTGTGGGTCAGGGCAGAACGCGTCTGTGTGCTAAAGATGGGGGCCATACCACCGCCCAGGCTATCGCAGTCAAACATGCCGCCCTCCAGAGAACTGCTGGAGCCCAGGCTGTGGGGCCGGTTAGGGGATGGGCCCAGCAGCCTCAGGGTTGAGCCTCCATGGTGGTGCAGGTAGTGGTCCTGGTACAGGTTACTGTCCTTCAGGTGCAGGTTGCCAAAGGTGCGCTCCACCTCACTGATGTAGTCGCTGAACATGTTGTCCTCGGGCAGGTATGGGGCCTTGCAGTCTGAGTGTCCGGCCAGACTGCGGCAGTGCTCGCTGATGTCATACACAGAGGATTCTCGGCGGATGAAGTCAAGTGCACTGTGTGGGGAACCGTTGACACCGGAAAGAGATGCCATGTTCTTGGCGGTGCGCAGCAGACGCAGAATATTTGAGTGGGTGTTGTTCATGGTAGCAGAGGGTGAATTCAGTGCTGAACTCTTATCTTCGATTTCAACTCCATGAATACAGCTATAAATTTCCTGAGAAAAGAGAGAAGAGAGAAAAGTTTCAGTGTTCACAGATGCCAACGATTTCTAGCTTAATAACATCTTGAAACTATATTTTGCATTATTCCAATGTTTAGCATAAATCATGCATTTTTCTGAAGAGTGCCTGTGCATGCTTTAGGGAGAGAACTACCCTGCTGATGGTGAAGGTGAACCCTGGTTTCCCAGAACAAACGCCAATGAAGCAGAAGCGCAGGTGCCAGTAGAAGACGTGCTCAGCGATGAAGGTGATGAGAGACAGAGCCATGGCAGCACCCAGCATGTAGAACACACCCGCCATATTGTCCACGTCCAGCTGACTGCTCATCACTTCATTTTTCTCATGGTGGCAGATCCCGGTGAGCCAGAGAGCCTCAAACTCCTCCATATCACCTGAGACACACACACACAAACAGACACACATATTTTAAAGGATGATGCAATGCTACACACTGGGTCTGTAACAACAATGTGTTTGATTTGTATTTGTAACAAAGGCTCTGGTAATTCAAGCTGACGGCAGACAAATTTGAACAGGATTCACTGGTGAGACAAGAAGGCCGATCAAAACCAGGCAGAAACTCACCACCAAGAACAATGGGAAAACATGAGGGCTATCAATACATACTGTAAGACATCATGATTTAACTGAACACTCAGGAAGGGATCAGAGCATATCCAAGTACAAACCATTGTTCCTACATTACATTACTCGAACGTGGGGAAGATTAAACCCCTTTGTCATGTGTTTATTAATTGCCATATAAATCTGCGGAGAATAGGACCAGGGAACATAGGAATGACTCCCAGGGAACAGGGACAGGACAGAAACAAAAAAAACTACACTTAAAAAATACACAACCAAGCCATGCAAGTCCAAGAAGCAAAAGCACAAAATGTCCAATTTCCAAAAATGCAACAACAGTCAAACAATCATAAATTTTGTGATGAGCTCCTTGGAATATTTCACAAGACTTACTAAATGCAAACATCATAAATTCATATTTTAATTCATATTCATATTCATTCAAATTCATATATTTTAACTGGGTGCAGCATTTACACTGCATGAATAAGGGTTGATGTTTTTTTTTTACTAGTGTACAAGCTGCCAGATCATTGTTTATCTGATGTAAATGACTCAAAATAAGCAGTACCGTCTCCAAAGAGCTGCAGAATGGCAAGGTCCACCTGTCTCTTCCAACCGGAGTCTTTCTGGATGGCGATACCATAGCCAGTGGAAGCGAACACTTTCCCAGAGCCAATGGTGACCAGCTTACAGCCCTCATCTCTGCCCGCCATGTAATTCAGCACGGCAGCATCGTAAATGAAGGCATCCAGCTTCCTGTGATTTAAAAACAGGACACGCATTCAGAACCTGCAGTGTCTCTGTTTCTTCAGAGATAATATTTTCATCAATGACTGATCAGAGAAGTGCCTCAGGTGGTTTTCCCACACTCACCCTGTTTTCAGACTGAACAGAGCTTCATCCACATTGCGCTGGTGGAATTTGACCATGTAGGAGTGCATCTCTCTGTAGTTATTGCGGATATTTCTCTCGGTGCTGCCATTTGGCACCGTCCCAAAGCGAAACGGTGGGGAGAAGTCATTAGGTCTCTGAAACTGAAGACAAAGAAACACCACAAGAGTGAGTGAATAGACAGACTGACCAGAAAACTGAATTTAATATTCTCTGTACCTAAAAAAGTACAGTTGTATCTTCTATTGAAGCACCTTTTTGTCGCTGAGGCCCGACACCTGGTCCACGTACTCTTCCTGAATCATAAATGCAGCCAGGTTAGCTGTATAGCTGGCCAAGAAAATCACAGCAAAGAAGGCCCAGACAGACACCATAATCTTGCTGGTGGTTCCTCTGGGGTTTTGCACAGGGACGGAGTTATTGAAGACCAAACCCCAGAGAAGCCAGATGGCCTTTCCAATGGTGAACGATGGACCTCCGGCCTCTGAGAGCACAGAAACACAACATAAGTGACTTCATCACTCTCGCTTAACACCTGAGAATATATCTAAATTATGACCTATGCTCTCAATGTCAAATGCAGAAACGTTAATTCATGCGTTTATGACCTCAAGGTTAGATTATTGTAATGCTCTATTGGGTGGTTGTTCTGCACGCTTAATAAACAAACTCCAGCTAGTCCAAAATGCAGCAGCTAGAGTTCTTACTAGAACCAGGAAGTATGACCATATTAGCTTGGTTCTGTCTACACTGCACTGGCTCCCTATTTGAACAACGAATACATTTTAAAATCTTGCTAATAACTTATAAAGCCCTGAATGGTTTAGCTCAGTACTTGAGCGAGCTCATATCGCATTATAGTCCTCCACATCTGCTGCACTCTCAAAACTCTGGCAATTTGATAATACCTGCAATATCAAAATCAACTGCGGGCGGCAGATCCTTCTCCTATTTAGTGCCCAAACTCTGGAATAACCTACCTAACATTGTTCAGGAGGCAGACACACTCTTGCAGTTTAAATCTAGATTAAAGACCCATCTCTTTAACCTGGTTTACACATAACATACTAATACACTTCTAATATCCAAATCCGTTAAAGGATTTTTAGGCTACTATTAGTCTCATTCTTATTCCGAGGTCACCGTAGCCACCAGATCCTTATCCAGACCAGATGGTGGATCAGCACCTAGAGACGATCTCTACAGCCCTGAATGTCAGCGGAGACCAGGACAACTAGATGCACCCCAGACACAGATCCCCTGTGAAGACCTCATCACCTCGAAGACCATCGGCACAAGACCACGAGAACCAGACAAATCCTCTGAACCTGTGCTGCAGCCTGGAATTGAACCACATCATGCTGGTTTGGTCTGGCCAGAGGAGAACTGACCCCCGACTGAGTCTGGTTTCTCCCAAGGTTTTTTCTCCATTTCTGTCACTGATGGAGTTTTGGTTCCTTTGGCTTGCTTAGTAGAGGACACTTGACTGATTACACAGACACTATTGAAGAGAGCTGAACTGGATGATGATGACATCACTAATTCATCAATGAACTGACTTTAACTGAAAACTGACTCTGTTATTGTCTTCTTGAGACTATCTTGAGAGAGAGACTATTTTCCTGTTTAACTCTGTAAAGCTGCATTGACACAACCAGTATCGTATAGTTTTATAGTTTTAAATACTCGTTTAAATACTTAACAGCAAACAGGAGCTTTTAAAAATTCATTTAAATTCTGAATGCAATTTTATTCAGAAAAAAATAGACTTATTCCTCAAATCATTCATCCCTAATGGACAGGGTGTGTGACATGAACCATGAGCAAAACTACAGAAGAACTGCATGACATTAAAGTTCTGGAAATTACAATCAATAATGAATGATTCCTAGGAAATAGCTGCAGTATTTGTCAGCAAAGCTCCCCGATGAGCTCATGTGTGCAGATGTGGCAGCACTCATGTCGTTCTGTACCTCTGCCGTCGATGAGACGGAGATTGTAGCCCACGGGACTGAAGTATTCGAACACAAACACTGCGATGGCACAAACCAGCAGGAGCATGACGAACATCATGATCCAGACATCAGCACTGAATGGCTCTGTGGATAGAGAACAGACACACTTCACACGTCTGCAGATACAGGACAGCAGACATGAACAGATGGAAGAAGGAGAACGTCTCACCGAGGAACGCAGATGGAGACACGGTGCCATTGCTCCGTGAGACCATGACACTGATGCCTGTCTCAATGAAGGGCACGGAGAAATCAATGACCTCTGACCTCTCCTCATTGATGGTCAATGAGCCGACAGCCATGTGAGCGTTCTTCAGCACCACCTGCAGACAGACAGACAGACAGGTGAGAGACAGAGAGACAGGTTAGAGACAGACAAACAGACAAGTGAGAGACAGACAGACAGACAGACAGACAGGTGAGAAAGAGAGACAGAAAGGTTAGAAAGACAGACAGACAAACAGGTGAGAGACAGACAGACAGGTGAGAAAGAGAGAGCCTGAAAGGTTAGAGACAGACAGACAGACAGACAGACAGACAGGTGAGAGACACACAGACAGACAGACAGACAGGTGAGAGAGAGAGACAGAAAGGTTAGAAAGACAGACAGACAAACAGGTGAGAGACAGACAGACAGACAGGTGAGAAAGAGAGAGACAGAAAGGTTAGAAAGACAGACAGACAGGTGAGAGAGAGACAGACAGACAGGTGAGAGAAAGACAGACAGACAGGTTAGAGACAGACAGACTGGTGAGAGACAGGCAGACAGGTTAGATACAAACAAACAGACAGGTGAGAGAGACAGACAGACAGACAGGTTAGAGACATACAGACTGGTGAGATACAGGCAGACAGGTTAGATACAAACAAACAGACAGGTGAGAGAGAGACAGACAGACAGACAGACAGTTTAGAGACAGACAGACAGGTGAGAGACAGACAGACAGGTTAGAGACAGACAAACAGACAGGTGAGAGACAGACATACAGACAGGTTAGAGACATACAGACAGGTTAGAGACATACAGACAGGTTAGGGACAGACAAACAGGTGAGAGAGAGGCAGACAGACAGGTGAGAGACAGACAGAAAGGCAGACGGGTGAGAGACAGACACCAAGATTTTAACAGTTGTCAAATTTCTAGCAGTTTATCAGCCACCTCTACATTTGAACACTATAAAAATATCACATCAATACAGAGACACGTTAGCTTCATTCCCAGCATTCATAGCTGCACTGTGTTAACATGAGAACAGATATGGAGATGTGAACAGCAGATATGAGACGAGAGATTCTAGATCAACAACAAACAGTAAGTGGGTTATCACACTGTATCTCTCTGTCTGTCTGTCTTACTCTTGTTCTCTCTGTTGGTAAATTTAGCTCTTATTACCTGAACTTCACTTCACACGACTAAACTGTGTGTGTGTGTGTGTGTGTGTTTGTGTGTGTGTGTGTCATGATGGGATGGCATTGTGAGAAATGTAGATTGAAACCATGAGCACTTTTTAGCATAAAGACACGCACAGCTGGCTAAATGAGGACACTGCATACTCCATAAAGACTTTGATTGTTTTTATAGATGGCTAATTATAAACACTATCGACTAGCACAAACACACACAAACCCTCACAGACAATGTTCCTGACTTCGTTTATAAAAGATATTAACTTCATAAGGACTAATGCACACTCTCTCTCCTCCTTCTTTCCACTCTCAGAGATAAATGTTTCCAAACTTATCCTTTCCAATAATCCTACTACTTGTCCACTTGATCCTATCCCCACTCACCTCCTTCAGGCCATTTCTTCTTCAGTCATACCTTCACTTAGTCACATTATCAACACCTCGCTTCACTCTGGTACATTTCCCTCAGCATTTAAGCAGGCTCGGGTAAGCCCACTGCTGAAGAAACCATCTCTAAATCCAGCACTTTTAGAAAACTACAGACCGGTATCCCTTCTTCCATTCATTGCAAAGACACTCGAACGAGCTGTGTTCAACCAGCTCTCTATGTTTCTTGTACAGAACAACCTCCTGGACAGCAACCAGTCTGGCTTCAAAAGCAGCCACTCAACTGAGACTGCCCTGCTCTCGGTTACTGAAGCCCTGCGACTGCCAAGAGCAGCTTCCAAATCCTCAGTACTCATCAACTCATCTGTCTGCTGCTTTTGACACAGTTAATCACCAGATTCTCCTGTCCACCCTCAGAAAGATGGGCATCTCTGGAACCGCACTCCAGTGGCTTAACTCCTACCTGTCTGATAGATCCTTCATGGTGTCTTGGAGGGGTGAGGTTTCACAACTTCTTGCTACTGGGGTTCCTCAAGGCTCAGTACTTGGACCACTTCTTTTCTCCATCTACATGACGTCATTAGGATCTGTCATTCAGAAGCATGGCTTTTCCTATCACTGCTATGCTGATGACACTCAACTCTACTTCTCATTCCAACCAGATGATCCGACGGTAGCTGCTCGCATTGCAGCCTGTCTGGGAGACATGTCTAGCTGGATGAAGGACCATCACCTTCAGCTCAACCTTACTAAGACAGAACTGCTTGGTTCCAGCTAACCCATCGTTTCATCACAACTACTCTATACAGCTGGGTTTGTCAACCATAACTCCTTCCAGGACAGCCAAAAACCTAGGAGTTGTAATCGATCATCAGTTACGCTTCACAGACCATATTGCTACAACAACCCGGCTCTGCAGATTTGACGATGTTAGTAAGATCAGACCCTTCCTGTCAGAGCAAGCCACCCAACTTCTTGTCCAAGCTCTTGTTCTCTCCAGACTGGACTATTGTAATGCTCTTCTGGCGGGCCTTCCTGCATGTACTATCAAGCCTCTACAACTGATCCAGAATGCAGCAGCGAGGGTTGTCTTCAGTGAGCCAAAAAAAACTCACGTTACTCCTCTCCTCATCAGATTACACTACCACTACCAGTGACTACCAGTAGCCACTCAAATCAAATTCAAGGTACTGATGCTTGCCTACAAGATGACCACTGGCACCGCACCAACATACCTAAGCTCATTAGTTCAATCTTATGCGCCCTCCAGAAGTTTGCGTTCTGCAAGTGAACGACGCCTTGTGGCGCCATCCCAAAGAGGTTCAAAATCACTCTCACAGACCTTTTCCTGGACTGTGCCCAGCTGGTGGAATGACCTCCCGATCTCAATTCAAACAGCTGAGTCTTTACTCATCTTCAAAAAACATCTTTTTCACCAGCACTTGACCAACTAATACTAGCACTTACCTTTTCTTTTCTATTCTATTCTGTTCTTGAAAAAAAAAACAAAAAAAAAAACAAACAAAGCTACGTGTTCTGTACTAGGCTAACTGAGACTTGTCATGGCCCTTGTATACCGTTGTTGTTCTCTTGTTGAGCTGATTGCTTTTATTGTTCTCATTTGTAAGTTGCTTTGGATAAAAGCGTCTGCTAAATGATTAAATGTAAATGTAAATGTAGATACAAGCCGTACCTCTCCCACCATCCCGTTCCACGTGCCGTTGATCTTCTTGCCGTGTTTGCCGTTGGTGACCAGATAAAGATCGTAGGTGAACTTCACAGACTTGGCGATCTTCTTCAGGATGTCGATACAGAAGCCTTTACAGCAGCGCTTAATGTAGATACCAGAATCCCCCGTCTGATTCCTGGCAGACAGACAGAGATACGTGAGTGATCTGACAGATCAAGCGTTTGTGATAAGATCAGTGAAACACAGATGGAGCTCATCAGAAACGATGACATTAATATGATGTTAAAGGGGTTAAATGATGCGATTTCAATTTTTCCTTTCTCTTTGGAGTGTATCAAGCTCTTGGTGCATAAATAAGATCTGTAAAGTTGCAAAGACTAAAGTCTCAAATCCAAAGAGATATTCTTTATAAAAGTTAAGACTCGTCCACGTCCTCCTGAAACACCTCGTTCTAACACCCCCCACATCTCTACATCACTGTGTGGGAAGATTTGAATAACGCCACCTACATGTTCACGCAAAGAAAGAAGGGGTGACTTTTATTCTCGCTTTTGCCGCCGGTGTCATGTTGTGGAGACGCTGTTTCATTGTGAAAGCGAAACTACTTTGTTTGGTCTTACAAAAGAGGACAGGACTAGAAATCAGTGGTTAAGTTGTATTTACAACAGAACAGTTCAACACAAATATACAGATGTGTGCAGCACATTTTATGGAGAACTGTTTCCTGATCCTGGGAGAGAAGACTACAATGTTCTGTTCTGACTCACAGCCTGTTAGTACGTTTTCTATATGTAAAGTTTGTCACTGATGATTCAGACGTGAGTTTTGAGCAGTGTAGAGCAGCGATTCTCAATTCCAGTCCTCGCGCCCCCTGCTCTGCATGTATATATGTTTCTCTTATGGCTTCAGACGTTTGTTCTATTCTAACGCAAGTGCCCTGCGAAGTGGACATCACAGTATATTCCGTCATAATTCCAGTTCGAAGCAAACGTATATGTTCCATTCAAAGTGCACTGAGACGTGAATTTAAATGTTATTTATTTACAGAGGTATATGATGCCACACTTGTCCGTGTGTGAAAACGTTGTGCAGCGCATATCCGTGAATGAATGTTCCGAAGTAAGGTAAACTTCAACAGATGTCCCTGCTCAGGGAGTAGGGAGCAGTGAACACTGTGTAGGGAGCATGTCAATGGGAACACAGTTCATGCACGGAGCTCACTTCTAATGAGCTTGTTATCTGAATCAGGTGTGTTAACAAAGAGAGACATGCGAAATATGCAGAGCTGGGGGCGAGAGGACTGGGATTGAGAACCGCTGGGGTAGAGTAGCGCTTGGTGTTTGTTGTTTCTCCGATCACAGATGCAGACATGGTTTTATGCTATGCAACGCAACGCATAAAAACACAGTATAAGTCATTATAATCAGTAATTATGTCCCCACTGGATGCAACAAATGCCTCGTGTGTAATGGGTTTTATTGTTTTTGTCTCGTCTCGCCGGTGTTCTGACCACGACACTCATCACAGTATGATGAAGGACGTAACATTTCCGTCACACGCTTGAGGTATTCGGACAATCACAACACACTGGATAGCTGGCCAATCAGAGCACACATCGCATTTCAGAGCAATGAGCTTTGTAAAAATTTACGCATTTCAGAAGGCAGGGCATAGAGGAGAAACAATAATGTACAGTATGTGGAAAATAATGTTTTTTTTAACCTTAAACCGCATAAACACATTTCATTACACCAAACACACAAAATAATGTTCTTTTTAGCAGCATCATATGACCCCTTTAATACCAGGGGGAAATGCTGTATGTGTATTGGCTGAACACGTTTCAGGAGAGAATGTGTGTGTGTGTGTGTGTGTGTGTGTGCTTACAGTGATTTGAGCTGCTTTCGGCAGGGAACCGTGTTCCTCATGCAGGTGCCGCTGAGCGGATCCACGTCCTCCACCATCACAAACGGAGCCTCCTCCAGCGTGACGATGGACAGATGATCGTCTTCACGGCCCTCCGTCCCAGAATAGAGCTCGAAACGTGGCCACACGTGAAACTTCATCGACAGAGAGCCGTTCTCCCACTTACCCACCTGCACACACACAGACATTACTCACGTGACACTCTCTGAATGAAAGAGAGACAGCAAAAGCAACTACGGTGGCAGGTTTACAACCCTTGATGGGTGTATGATATCATACACTTCAGTACTTCATTACAACAAACTCATGAGCATCTGCTGGTTGTTCACATTCACAGACTCTCACGGAGTCCCAAAGCAGAGCCGCTGAACACAGAATAACGCCTCAGACACAAGGCTCTTACTCTGTCCCACTGTCTGTCCTTGTTCAGCAGGATGATCACCAGTTTGGGGTGCATCTGATAGCCATCCTCACTGAAGGAGAGATTCCGGCCCTCGAACGTCACGTTCATCAGATACCTGAGAAACACACGGCAGCAGGTCATCCACAGACACTCGTACTGCTGAAACACTGCTGTAAAATAATGCCATCAAAATAACAATATAAAAATAAATAATGATAATAATACATTTTCAAGCTAATAATATGTAATGGTAATAATAAGAAAACTAATAATAACAAGAAAAACAATACTAATGATGAAGAAAATAATAAATATAATAATTAGTAAGGAGAAAAAAACAAATTAAGAAAAATAATAAAGAATAAACAAGAAAAGAAATAAAAAGGAAAAAATAATAATATTAATATAGAACAAACTGATAAATAAAAACCTGCAATGGTCGCTATCATCTGTCTATCAATATTTATTAATGTTTTTATGGTTTCATTGTGTGACATATGTATTATGTTGTTATGGCAACCACAACCACTGCAGCTTCCAAACTCCTCCCTTGTGTTACCATAGAAACCATCCTCATGAGAGAGAGAGAGAGAGAGAGAGAAAGAGAGCTGCTCTATATAAAGTGTGTGTGTGTGTGTGTGTGTGTGTGTGTGTGTGTGTGTGTGTGGTGTGAGTGCATGTGTCTCACCTGAGCACTTCATTGTTGTTTCTTGTGATGGGGCTCTTCTTGTCAGGGGCCCCGTGGCACTCAGACTTCAGTAGCGTGTCCGGCCCGCGGTCCTTCATCATGGTGGACGTCGCTGACGCGATCACAGCTACACCGTCACGCACACGCGCCTCCAACCCATAATCCCACTCATCATACGACACCGAGATCATGCCTGCACAGACGGACCACCGCTTTATCAGGGATATTACAGGTCAATGAAACTAAAACCATACAAAATATAATGAAATAAATAACTAACTGCATTTTAGCTTGTTTCCAAAGCAACATTTCTCATTTTAATGTAGTTCAGTTTAATATACTGAAAGCTAAAACTGAAACAAAAATGCGTAAAAGCTACAATCATCTTAACACACACAAAAAATATAAAAATAAAAATGAAAACTAAATATCTGTCCGAATATGAATAAAGTCTGTGCATCACCCGTGGGAAACTCGGCCGGGATGTGGTCGGCGTCTCCCGCCACCAGAGACGGGGCGATCCAGGTGTAGCCGTAGCCCGTCAGGCCCACCGAGTGTGCCACCTGGAAGATGATGTTGGCCTCCTCTTTGGTGCAGTAGAGCAGGATGACGGGGCTCTGCAGCTTCTTCAGCTGGTTCTGGATCTTGGCGTCTCCATCATCCACAGACATGTCCAGCAGCAGCACCTCCTCCAGCTCCCAGCCCACAAAACTGTTCTCGATGGTGCTGCGGATCTGCGGGCGACCGCACGAGGTTTATACACACACACACACACACACCCAATCACAACACTCACTGCTGCATTTACCTTAGTAACAAAGTCCTGGTAGCCGGGGTAGTATGTGGTGACGATGGAGAAGATGTACCAGTCGTACTCCTCCATGATGTTGAGCATGACGGACGCCTGCTGCTCGATGGAGGGTCCGAACTGAAAGAACATGGAGTCATCGTCCTGCAGAAGGACACACAGGAGTCAGTGTGAGAGTGTGTGTGTGAAACTCATGATTGTTTATATCATAACTGATATATTATCATCCAGCACTAATCAAATAGATGCCTTATATTATAAACATTAACATCACGATTGACTGTAAAGCTTCTTTGAAACAGTGAGTATACAGTATAAATACATTTGATTTTGACCAAGTTGAGCAGGTGATGATCACATGATCTGCAGGATCACATGACCAGACTTTCACATTCATAGATCTTCGTCAGCTTCATCTTGTGTTTTGTGCTGTTATGTCACATATTGTGGATCCTCTGATTAAACTCATGCACATGTAATTAGTCCTTACAGCTTAATCAAAGCGGACCTCATTCTAGTGTTCATTTTTAATTAAATATTTGGCTCCTTTTAACAAGACCATTAGTGACGCTATTAGCGCTTAAACCAGACCATCACATCACAGAGAAACTACGTAAGACTCACAGCCACACCGCTGGTCTGAACATCATCACAATAATCCATAATAACACTTCCTGCAGTGAAAACGTGTTCTGGGCTGAATCTGGAGAGAAATCTGCACAGATCAAGCAGCGTTTACAAGCCAAAACAGCTGCACTTTTTCACTGGAGGAAGTGTTATTATGGATTATGGACTTTGTATTTGATTTGTATTTGAATTAAAAACTTATTGTGTTGTTATGGCAACCAAATTGTTATGGATGTGTTTCATCTTTTGTCTTCTCCAGATGTTCACTGATGGACTGGAGTGCTGTGGATTACTTGTGGATTATTGTGATGTTTTTATCAGCAGTTTGGACTCTCATTCTGACGGCACCCATTCACTGCAGAGCATCCATTGATCAATTGTATTAAATTTATCGTAATTAATTTAATAATATTAGCATTTCAATTGCCAAAACGATGAGATAATACATGAAATGGTTCAAATACAGAATAGATAATGTGATATCAGACAGAGAGCGACAGTCTGAGGTGATGTGAGTGTGTAACAACCCCTCATCTCACACACACACACACACACACACACACACACACACACACACACACACATGAGCGGTTCTTCCGCTGTCACACTGTGGCTACACACTGCTTTGGCAGCTGTGCTCCTCTGATTATCCCGACATCAACACACACACACTCACTCACTCAGTCAATAATACCATGACACATAGGGAAATATTTGACACAGATATTGCAAAACCATACAAATAAAGATTCTTTATGAGTTATGAGAAACTATGATGTGTGTCGGATCCGTGTCATGTTCAGCAGCGGCAGCTCTTAAAGCAGCCAAAATAACATAAGAACAGCTTTTGTGACATCTGAACAAAGGAAAAAGAGCAAATCACTTCTGTAGCTTTAGAATTCAGTGTTTGATAACTTTATTCAATTTCTGTATATTTCCTACTTGCTGAAGGGCACATGTAGCTAAATATGACATTTTTATTATGACAGGTTTATGTGAAGATTTTTTTCAGTTCACTTAAATTCTAAGTTGTTATTTTTAAAAGTGTAAAATGTATTTTCGATGCTTCAACAAATTCTAACGGTCCTCTGATGTCACATGGACTACTTTGAAGATGTTTTTATTACCTTTCTGGACGTGGACAGTATACCGTACATACATTCTCAATGGAGGGACAGAGAGCTCTCGGACTAAATCTAAAATATCTTAAACTGTGTTCTGAAGATGAACGGAGGTCTTACGGGTTTGGAACGACATGAGGGTGAGTCATTAATGACATAATTTTGATTTTTGGGGGAACTAACCCTTTAAGAGCCACAAAAACACATTTAGTGACTGAATTTTGTTATAAAAAGGGCTTAGAATTTGAAAGTGGATAATTGCTGCATATTAAAAGTAACAAAACAGGAAGATTATTGTGTTTACTGGATGGCAGGAGCTACATCCACATAAACAAAGGCTTTTGTTTACTGCGAAAGCCAGACCCTGAGACCGCGGACTCACCTACAGCTGCTATCCACACAAGGAGATGCCGCAAGCGGTGTGAGAGGGGATGCAAATGCAGCAAGCGCTGAGGCATACGGGCTAGGCTAATGGCTAACCCCACAAGACCAGTTCTTCCTACAATCTTGCTGTCAAACGTACACTCTCTAGAAAATAAACTTGACCTAATTCGACTCTGTCGGCCTACACAGCGTGAGACAAGGGAGTGCTGTGTGTTTGTTTTTACCGAAACGTGGCTAAACAACAACATCCCAGACTCTGCTATTCAGCTGCACGGGCTAACCTGCTACCGAGCGGACAGAGATACAGCACTGTCTGGTAAGACTCGCGGAGGTGGCTTCTGTGTGTATATTAACAAAGAATGGTGCAACAATGCTGTGTTAATGTCAAAACACTTCTTGTCGCTGGTGGAGTTTATAATTGTGAAGTGCTGACCCTTCTATCTGCCGAGGGAGTACACAGCCGTTGTAATCGTTGCTGTGTATATACCCCCTTGTGCAACTAAGGACGTGCTTCGCAAACTGTACAGCGCTATCAGCAAACAACAAATAAACAACCCTGATGGCTTTTTCATAATATCTGGTGACTTTAAAAATGCAAACTTAGAGACAGTTCTGCCAAAGTTCCACCAACACGTGAACTTTGCAACAAGAGAAAACAACACATTGGACTTGGTTTACATAACAGAAAAGAAAATGGGTACAAAGCTGCACCCCGCCACCATCTCAGGTACTCAGACCACATCTCTGTTATGCTAATACCAGCATACACACCACTTTCAAACCTGCCAAACCGGTCCAAAAGCAGATCATAGTATGGTCAGATGATGCTACCTCAGCACTACAGGACTGCTTCCAGGACACACACTTGAATATGTTTAAAGAGGCAGCCACCTACAACAACCTCACAGACCTGCAGGAGTACACTGAAACTGTGAGTGCTTATATCAAAAAGTGCATTGATGATGTGACAGTCACCAAGACCATCACCACACGTGCAAACCAGAAGTCATGGATGACAGCAGAGGTTCGTGGGCTGCTAAAGACCCGAGATGACGCATTCAGATCGGGAGACAAAGCAGTCCTCAAAACAGCAAGAGCCAACCTGTCCCATGGCATTAACAAAGCAAAATGGTTGTATGCACAAAAAAATCAACAATCACTTCACAGACAGTAGAGACACACGGAGCCTGTGGCAAGCCATTCAGACCATCACTGACTACAAGCCCCTGCCACAGGCCTGTGATGATGACACATCCCTCCAGGATGCACTCAGCCACTTTTATTCACAGTTTGAAAAGAAGAATGACAAACCTGCACAAAAACTGCCTACACCTCCCAACGACCAGGCGCTCGGTCTGTCTCCAGCCGACGTAAGGAAGACCCAATCTAGGATTAACCCACGCAAGGCTGCAGGTCCTGACACATACCAGGCTGGGTACTGAGAGACTGTGCTGAACAGCTGACAGATGTCTTAACAGACATCTTTAACATCTCACTAAGCCAGGCAGTTACCACCATCATACCAGTACCAAAGAAGTCACCTGTGTCCTGCCTGAATCACTTTCATCCCATAGCACTGACTCTCACACAATCATAATGAAGTGCTTTGAGAGGTTAGTCATGCTCCATATCAAATCCAATCTCCCCAACACACTCGATCCGCTCCAGTTTGCATACCGTCCAAACCTCTCCACGGACAATGCCATTTCACCCTCCACCTGGCTCTTACCCACTTAGAAAACAAGGACTTCTATGTCAGAATGCTGTTCATCGACTTCAGCTCAGCATTCAACACAATAATCCCACAACAGCTCATTAAGAAACTAAACCTGCTGGGCCTTAACAATTCCCTCTGTAATTGGATCCTGGACTTTCTAACTGGAAGACCTCAGTCAGTCTGTGTCGGCCACAACACCTAGCCTTCTGGCTAACTCTGGCATATTTTGCAGTTGAGCTGTTATGTTAATATGCACTGTCCTTGCAAATAAATAAATAAATCAAATCACCTCGAGCACTACCACACTGAGCACAGGTGCCCCACAAGGCTGTGTACTGAGCCCGCTGCTCTTCACGCTGCTGACCCACGACTGCACTGCCAAGTTCAGCTACAACCACATCATCAAGTTTGCGGATAACACAACGGTGGTAGGTCTCATCAGCAACAACAATGAAACGCACAGAGAGGAAGTGGCACAGCTGGCTGAATGGTGTGGCACTAACAACCTGTCCCTCAATGTGGAGAAGACAAAGGAGGTTGTGATGGACTTCAGGAGAAACTCTGTTGACCACCCCCCACTGACCATCGACAGCCCGACTGTGGAGAGAGTCAGCAGCACTAAATTCTTGGGCGTGCACATCACAGAGGATCTCACCTGGACCACCAATCCAAATGCCATCCTGGACATTTTCCTCACACAATGCTCCAGCAAAGCCAACAGTATCGTGAAGGACCCCATCCCTCCCTCCCATCAGTCTCTTCCAGCTCCTACCATCAGGAAGGTGGTACCAGAGCATCAGGGCCCACTCTGCAAGACTGCTTAACAGCTTTTCCCCCAGGCTGTGAGAGCCCTGAAGTCCAATCACCTCACCTCCCACTGAAACCTCATCCACAACCCTAGCTCATGTAACCAGGACCCTTTCCCCCCACCCCAGCACACCACATGCATCCACCCTTTGAGAAATATTGAATAACTCTAGAACATTGTGCAATTGTGAGTGTGATACACACAGGTGAGTGGGCTGGACAAACCACCTGTAAAAAAACACACTCTTTTCTCTCTATACGCACCAGACACCTTCTTATAAACACTCCATGTTACAAGGACTTAAAAAGATAACAAACGTTTACTTGTGAATGCACCACAAATCATACTGCACTACTTGCTTCTTAACCTTAAATACCTCCTTTGCACAATATCATGCACAGTCATTTTGTAAAGTGCTTGTATAGTCTGTCTTAGGTTATGTGTATGTATAGTCAATTATTTATAGTACATGTATAGCTAGATTACCGCTTCAGATAGTTAGCAATGTAGGTCTAAAATTGTCCTTACGTCTGGTGTTGTATGTTTATGTTATGTTTTTTTATGTAGCACCTTGGTCCTGCGAGACATTTCGTTCCATTGTATGTCCACACATGTAGCGGAATGACAATAAAGCTCAACTTGAACTTGAACAAATAATGTTTAGTGAAGTTCAGACAGCAACAGTATGTGAGTAAGTGTGTGTGTGTGTGTGTGTGTGTGTGTGTGTGTGTGTGTGTGTGTGTGTGTGTGTGTGTGAGTGAGTGAGTGAGTGAGTGAGTGTGTGTGTGTGTGTGTGTGTGTGTGTGTGTGTGTGTGTGTGTGTGAGTGAGTGAGTGTGTGTGTGTGTGAGTGAGTTTGTGTGTGTGTGTGTGTGTGTGTGTGTGTGTGTGTGTGTGTGTGTGTGTGTGTGAGTGAGTGAGTGAGTGAGTGAGTGAGTGAGTGTGTGTGTGTGTGTGTGTGAGTGAGTTTGTATGTGTGTGTGTGTGTGAGTGTGAGTGAGTGAGTGAGTGTGTGTGTGTGTGTGTGTGTTGTGTGTGTGAGTGAGTTGTGTGTGTGTGAGTGAGTTGTGTGTGTGTGTGTGTGTGTGTGTGTGAGTGAGTTTGTGTGTGTGTGAGTGAGTGAGTTTGTGTGTGTGTGTGTGTGTGTGTAGCATTTGTGTGTAGTGTGTGAGTGAGTTTGTGTGTGTGTGAGTGAGTGAGTTTGTGTGTGTGTGTGTGTGTGTGTGTGTGTGTAGCATTTGTGTGTAGTGTGTGAGTGTGTGTGTGTGTGTGTGTGTGTGTGTGTGTAGGATTACTTTGCTGTCCACAATGAATGCCAAGACTATAAACTATACACTCACTATACATACAATGTAAGAAACATAATAATAAAAACTATGCTGCAGTAGTATGAATACAGACTATGAAAATAGAAACATAGACTATGTATATCTATATATGCGAGGATAGAGTAGGAATATAGAATGTGAAAAAGTAGAAATATAGACTATGTATATGATATCTGATATCTATAAATGCAAATGTACAGTATTAACTTATGTGCAAAAAACAATAGTGCAGTAATGTGCAAATTGAGTGCAACTATGAATGGCAGCTGTGGCAGCTGTGGCCTAATGGTTAGAGAGTTGGACTTGTAACCAGAAGGTTGCAGGTTCGAGTCTCGGTGCTGGCAGGAGTTGTAGGTGGAAGGGAGTGAATGAACAGCGCTCTCTTCCTCCCTCAATACTCATGACTGAAGTGCCCTTGAGCAAGGCACTGAACCCCCAGTTGCTCCCCGGGCGCTGGATATATAGCTGCCCACTGCTCCGGGTGTGTGTTCACGGTGTGTTCACTTCTCACTGCTGTGTGTGTGTGTGTGTGTGTGTGTGTCCACTGCTCCGGGTGTGTGTTCACGGTGTGTTCACTTCTCACTGCTGTGTGTGTGCACTTGGATGGGTTAAATGCAGAGCACCAAGAGTATGTGTTACCATACTTGGCAAATGTCACGACTTTCACTTTCAACTACATGATAACAATAGCAGCAGTAACAGTAACAGATGTGCAAATTGAGATGAGGCTACATGAGTAATATTAACAAATATACAATGGTAGTAATAACAGCAATAAGATTACAAATGTTCAATGAGATGAAACAATTCGAAACGATTGTTCTCTGAGATAGATAAGTATACTAGCTAGCTACCTGTTTAAGAGTCTAATAGCTGAGGGGAAGAAGGAGTTCCTTAATCTGGAAGTCCTGCAGTTACACATCCTGAGGGGAGGAGTGTGAACAGTCTGTGTTGGGAGTGGGTGGGGTCTTTAATGATGGATGCAGCTCTTCTGTGGACTCTGCGATGGTTAAGTTTAGGGTAGTGTGTGTGTTTGTGTAGCGTGTGTAGTGAGTGTGTAACAGATTGTGGCATCCTAACAGCAGGCATCTTTGGCACAGAGCTCTGTGTAATTGACTGAACACAACTCATACTCTCATTCAGCCGTCTCTCTCTCTCTCTCTCTCTCTCTCTCTCTGATGATCAGCAGACACCAGGAACAACGAGCAGGACAGAGGAAGGACGAACAGAAGGAGAGACACAAAGAGGAGCAGCGTGACAGAGAGAGAGAGAGAGAGAGAGAGGATGTCGTCTGAATGAGAAGTCGAGGCAGGAGAACAGAGAGAACGAGAGAGAGCGAGAGCAAGAGAGAGAGTCAGGAGGAGCCCTAAATATGCGTCCTAGTTCTGTGCTGTTTAAAGGGGAGAACACATGACAGAGTCACTATCTAAACCAGGCCACAGAGAGAAAGATGGAGAAACAGGTGAGACTCTCTCTGTCACTGTGTTGAAGGTCAGGCACTAAAGGTCATCCTGTCTGACCTCTGACCCCTCGGGCTATCTATCTACTGTCAGTTCAGAAGACCAGCAGCACATCACAGACATCAGATCATGTTCGTCAACCAGCCACAGAACTGGCGGCTCGGATCACACGACCGTTTTTCTGCTTTCCATTTATTACTAAAAGAACACTTGAAGTACTTTTTCAGTGTCACACCAAAAAAAGTGAAAGTGATGTGACATACAGCCAAGTATGGTGACCCATACTCAGAATTGGTGCTCTGCATTTAACCCATCCAAAGTGCACACACACCGTGAACACACACACACCCAGAGCAGTGAACACACACACACCGTGAACACACACACACTGTGAACACACACCCGGAGCAGTGGGCATCATTTATGCTGCGGCGCCCGGGGAGCAGTTGGGGGTTCGGTGCCTTGCTCAAGGGCACCTCAGTCGTGGTATTGCCGGCCCAAGACTCGAACCCACAACTTTAGGGTTAGGAGTCAAACTCTCTAACCACTAGGCCACGACTTCCCCCAAAGTGAACCAAAAGTACTAGCTTAACTAATCAAATTCAAACATGATTAAAAACAAGTGAACAGTAAAGTCAGTGAGTCTTTACTTTTCTTTTGTTGTTTGATTAACATTATTAACATAAGAAATGCATGGATCCGTTATATTGACACATATCTGATATTTTCTTGACTGTTTACTTGAGACATTACTGACCATGTGTTTACATGGATAGTTGTCAAGTTGTCTGACATCATTTTGTGTGTATTAGTGCAAGAAGACACAAAAGAGAACTCACAACCAGACAAGCATAAACCAGCACAAACCAGCATAAACCAGCCTGGACCTCTCAGTACAGAGAATCATAAAGTGCATAAAGTGACAGTTCACCCAAAAAAATGGCTCATTTCTCATGTCACTCTAAACCTGAATGAGTTTAAAGAAGATATTTTGAATATCACTGGGATTCAGAGAACACTGACTCCCATTACACTGAGACATTCCTCAAAATATCTTCTGTTGTTCCACTGAAGAACGTAAATCTTGCTGCTCCGAACGAGGAAATGATGACAGAACAATCATATTTTGGGTGAACTATTCCTTTAATCAACATTGATCTGTCTTCTGTCGAGCTGCTTTACAGCTGAATTTAAAGTTGTTTAATAATTGATGAATTTTGCAACCTTAATACTAATATTTGCATATAACAACCTGTATCCCTAGAGAAATTAACATATTGGTAAAGACTTCAAATGAAAAGATTTTGTAGTATTATAAAGTCTCAACTCTCAACTCTCTTTTTTATTGTTGTTAAATGATTCTCTTTTTTTAAATTTAATTTGCGCTTTTTTCCATTTGGTCTCTTTCCTTTGTTGTGTGATTTGTTCAGTTTTCTTTTAAATGTATTCTGTGCTGTTTGTACATTGCATCTTTGTTTTTCTTTGTATTTTTCTGAATAACAAAAAGCAAAATAAAAAACTGTATTGTATGAAGTGCTAGATGAACATGCGTGACCTGACTAGCACTGAACTTAGCGCCCCGGTTCCTCTGTAAAGCTCATGGCTTGACATTGTGAAGGCTGCGCGTGGTTAGCGCTGGGCAGGACGCGTGGGCCGAGCAGCGGTTCTTCATCTTCATCTTCATCGGCGCGTTTAGCGGAGAGAGAGACAGACGAGCGTGGTGTGATTTCTCAGAGATTACAGCTCGTGGGCGCAGCTCTGACTCACAGCCATCTGATGGCGACCGGATCATTTTCTCTCAGTGTCTGACACTTTCAGCGGCTCATCATCATCCTCACACACACACACACACAGTTCCCATCATGCATCTCTGCAGAATGCATTAGCATACGTACCTTTGCGGCCATGATCATGGAGGAGCCTCCCTTCACACCCAGGATGGGGATGTGTGTCTGCGCGGAGATGAAGTCCAGGATCTGTGCGATGGCCTCCTGGTCAGTGTCGTCTCCGAACACCACGCCCTGCAGCCAGTGCTCCGTCATCAGGTCGCAGATGCTTTTGATGATGCTCTTGGGGTCCGTCTCGTTCATGGTGAGCATCTCAACACTGGGCGCCAGCGGCATGTGGCCAAAGTCGTCTTTATCGCGCGTGCCGGCGAGGGCCACCTCACTGGAGTTCCCCACCAGCACCACCGCGATGCTCAGGCCTTGCAGCAGCTTGGAGACGGGCGGATAATGCGCCACTGATGATGGGATATAGTGGGCCACGCCCCCTCCGCCCCGCTCGCGCCGTGATTGGACGGCCAGCGGCGGCAGCAGCAGCAGCAGACACACGGCTAACAGCTGCTGCAGCGACGGGCAGGGCCAGTGACGCGGGGGCGGAGCCAGCACATGAAGCCACGCCCACCTTGCCTGAGAGGGTGGAGCTAAGCCACGGGAAATGCAGATGGACATGATGGAGGAGCGAAAAACCTGCGAGAAAAACAGACAGACAGTGATTACAGCACATCGTTCATGAGCAAGTGTCCTAAATGCAGATATTTACATAAAGATGACCTCACCATTGTTTTTATTTTTCCCAAAGTGGGAGGATCTTTCTGACATGTCTTTCGTTAATCAGTATTGTGAAAGGTAATCAGCAAACGAGCACCTGGAATTCTGAACTTCACAATACTGCACAGTATGTGCTAATGATCAGACGATATCTGGCTTGTGTGGACCATTACATTTGAGCAGTTACAGCATTCATGTGACAGACTGATATTAATATCATCCACTTCAAAAGATGCTGGAACTACTGAGTGTTTCTGGGCCAAAAACTCACACTGAACGTCACGAGAGAGACAAAGAGAGAAATGAAACGACCAAAACCATCAGAAAACACCCCAAAATTAACAAAATATTTACCCAATTTAAAAATCACACCACAACCTAAAGACTTCACAGCCAAAATCAATCAATAAATAAGAGCAAATAAGGCTACTAGATTCGTAGCAATCTGACAAATACTAATCAATATTCAATAAATGTATTTATTAAAAAAAATCAACAACCCTACATTTACACATGAATGTATTCAAATATAGCCAAACTATACACTTCATTAGTTAAATTTATTAGATTAATTCTGCATCATAATCAATAATATGTATTATAATGATTATGATATTGAAACAAATAAACTACATGTTAAAATTTCTGTTAAATTTTATGTATTTATAGAAATCATGAAGAACAAATTCCCTCTAAATAGATCAGAAATTTTGGGGAAAACGCTGCACATAAATGAAAAACTGCAACGTTTCCACACTGAAGGGGGTCCAAAAACTGGAGGAGCTTCATCTCAAACTTCACTGGAACAGCAAGAATGAAAAAGGATTTGAACAATAGAAAAACAACCGAGACGAAATGACAGTAAAAGACAAATCAGAGCCTTTAACCTGCGCTTGGACAGAGGTCAGCAAACACCTGCAGTCTCTTCACCGGCGAGAGAGACTGACGCTCACTGACGGTTTGAGAAGTGTCCGGTCAGCGGCGGTGTCTGTGACACACAGCAGACACTCAGCAGATCAATACTTGATTCCTGTTTATTATGGATGAGATAAACTCTCCCCTGACGAACAGAGAGCGACCGGCGCCTACACACTGTACAACCGCACCGAGCCGTGTAATGATCGCCGCTGATGGACACACGGACTGTGATGATAGAGCGATGAAGCACTTAGACTCTCACTCATCTCACTCCTCACATACAGGACTGACTTTCTTCAGTCAAACACTAAATGTTCGTGGTTTTGTCCATGTAATGGCAGTCAATGGGGTCCAGTGTTGTTTGAACACAAATGTTCTTCGATATGTCTTCTTTTGGGCTCTACAGAATACAGTCATACAGGTTTGGATGGACATGGGAAAGTGGGAAAGGAAATGATTTTTGGGTTGAATAAGACGGATGTGACGGAGCGACAGAAAGCACACAGTGGAGGAGAAGAAAGAGTTTGTGATGCAGAGACTGACACACAGAGATCTGAGTCTGCACTTCTCTCAGCCATTCAGTTTCCATAGCAACCATTAAAATAGACCTCTCGATACAGTTGATGGCCTCACACACACACACACACACACACACACACACACACACACACACACACACACACACGCACACACACACACACACACACACACACACACACACACACACACACACACTCTCTCTCTCAGGCTCCGCCCCTCTGCAGAAGCCACACACGTCACTGTAATTAGCATAAGAGAGTCCTGTTTATGAGAAGAGACACACACACACACACACACACACACACACACACACACACACACACACACACACTGTAATCAGTGAAATGAGGTTGACTGATGCTTTTCACAGATTGCACTTGGCTATTTCAGGAGCACATTACATGGATGAGGATTGTGTGTGTGTGTGTGTGTGTGTGTGTGACAGCGAGATTCAGAGTGACTCACTGTTTACGTCTGTAACCACATACCGAATTATCCAGAAAATAAGTCACAAAGGGTAAAAATGATATTTTATTATTATCACATTTTATTATTGTGTTCAGAAATAATGTAAAATATCGGCAAAGCAAGACAAAACATTTTTAAAACATCATAAACACTCTAAACATATTTTTGTTCCCATAACTCCACAACAAATCCTTTACTCAGAACAGAACAGGTATTGAATTTATTTATAATTTGTATGTATAAAACAAAAATAAATTATACTGCCATTATTATAAACATTTATTTAAAGTGAAACTGAAACTACTGGTCTGTGGGAAATGTGCTTTACAAATAAACTTGTGCTCATGTTCCTCTCTCATTCAACACAAGAACAAAAGTTGCTTTGGAATGTAAGTTTTAGCACGTTTCAGATAATAAAAACTGTGACTTAAATATGGAAATATGGAATAAAATGATGGACGATGGAAAAGAAACTGTGGTTACTACTAGCAGTCAAGGCGTCCTCCTGTCAGCTGAGGTCAGTACATGAGCGAGGTGAAAGAGTCACTCTGCAGACCCTTGACCGTCTCTGTTCCTCTCTGCTGACCTCCACCTGAACCACTGAGACCAGCACAACCTTCAAGATCAGCTGAAGACACACTGCTCCCGTGTGCACTTAGACACCAACACCCTGAACCCATACACTTACATACTGACCAGAACACTCTTCCCTCGCCCACCAGTGACCACACACCACAAAGACACGACAGCAGACAAAAACAGGCATCAGCCTCACAGGAACCAGAATGAACATGTGTTCTCATGATGTTTCTAACACATGCGAGGAACACAGAAGCAGGAACAGTGTGACGTTCTGACACTCTCATGATGCTTCTGTGATCCTGCTGGAGCTTCACTGTTCTTAGATGAAGAGTTTCGACCAGGACGTTCATTTAGTCGCACAGGCTTGGACTGAGATGAAGATAAATGATGACAAGATTTTAAACTATTCATGAGAAACAATCTCTAGAGCAGAACACACTGCTGCAAACCTCTATTGAACATTTATGAACAGAAGAACTGAGAGTCCATTGATATTATCTTAACAAAAGCACTGACAAACACACACACGCATGTTTGTTTTTGTGAATTGTGGGGTCATAGTCCATAGGCGTAATGGTTTATATACTGTACAAACTGTATGTGCTATTGCCCTACACCTAACCCTACCCCTTACAGGAAACTTTGAGCATTACTTTCTCAAAAAAACTCATTCTGTATGATTTATAAGCGTTTTGAAAAATGGGGACATGGGTTATGTCCTCATAAGTCACCCTCTCCTTGTAATAGCTGTGACATACCCATGACATTATACAAAGTTGTGTCCTGATATGTCACAAAAACACACACACACACACAAACACACACACACACGCACACAGCCTGAAGCAGTGCAGGTGTGAGGTGTGTCACATGACATTGATTTATTCATCAATCAGTCAGTCTGCACACGTGCGGTTGCTGAGTGCCAACACATGATGATCTCAAATTAATCTGATCTAATTACACCATCAGAAATGAAAATAAACCACAAAACTCCATCACACACACACACACACACACACACACATATTGATGGGTTGGTAAACAGATAACACATTAACAACTGCCCATCTGCTCAAACACCGTCTGCTGATGCTCAGCACAGGTCTCTGTGTGTGTGTGTGTGTGTGTGTGTATGATAAATGTAGTGATGTTA
The DNA here is from genome assembly GCA_024542945.1 of allo-octoploid hybrid of Carassius auratus x Cyprinus carpio. Classification (NCBI taxonomy): domain Eukaryota; kingdom Metazoa; phylum Chordata; class Actinopteri; order Cypriniformes; species allo-octoploid hybrid of Carassius auratus x Cyprinus carpio. Next base: position 25,034 of record JANHFF010001760.1, on the reverse strand, counting down.
GTAACATGTGGACGGTCAGGCTGAAGTCACACACACTCACTTATTTCTGCTAGTCCTGCTCAAGCTTTTCTTTCTCTCCAGTCATAAAACTGCTTAATTCACTTAATTAGCACAATTAAATCACAATTACAACAAGACCCAAATATTTGAGGAGGCATTAAATAAAACAGGAGAATTAAAACCTTCTGTAATGTCATTATGACATCTCAAAATACTGTTACTTATGTACAATAATAACCAGAACAACGACTAGAATTATAATCATAACCAGAACAACGACTAGAATTATAATCATAACCAGAACAACGACTAGAATTATAATCATAACCAGAACAACGACTAGAATTATAATCATAACCAGAACAATGACTAGAATTACAACTGTAACCAGAACAACGACTAGAATTATAATCATAACCAGAACAACGACTAGAATTATAATCATAACCAGAACAACGACTAGAATTATAATCATAACCAGAACAATGACTAGAATTACAACTGTAACCAGAACAACGACTAGAATTATAATCATAACCAGAACAAAGACTAGAATTATAATCATAACCAGAACAAAGACTAGAATTATAATCATAACCAGAACAATGACTAGAATTATAATCATAACCAGAACAAAGACTAGAATTACAACTGTAACCAGAACAATGACTAGAATTACAACTGTAACCAGAACAACGACTAGAATTATAATCATAACCAGAACAATGACTAGAATTATAATCATAACCAGAACAAAGACTAGAATTATAATCATAACCAGAACAATGACTAGAATTATAATCATAACCAGAACAATGACTAGAATTACAACTGTAACCAGAACAATGACTAGAATTATAATCATAACCAGAACAATGACTAGAATTACAACTGTAACCAGAACAATGACTAGAATTATAATCATAACCAGAACAACGACTAGAATTATAATCATAACCAGAACAACGACTAGAATTATAATCATAACCAGAACAACGACTAGAATTATAATCATAACCAGAACAACGACTAGAATTATAATCATAACCAGAACAATGACTAGAATTACAACTGTAACCAGAACAATGACTAGAATTATAATCATAACCAGAACAACGACTAGAATTATAATCATAACCAGAACAAAGACTAGAATTATAATCATAATCAGAACAATGACTATAATTACAACTGTAACCAGAACAATGACTAGAATTATAATCATAACCAGAACAATGACTAGAATTATAATCATAACCAGAACAATGACTAGAATTATAATCATAACCAGAACAATGACTAGAATTACAACTGTAACCAGAACAATGACTAGAATTACAACTGTAACCAGAACAATGACTAGAATTATAATCATAACCAGAACAAAGACTAGAATTATAATCATAACCAGAACAATGACTAGAATTATAATCATAACCAGAACAACGACTAGAATTATAATCATAACCAGAACAACGACTAGAATTATAATCATAACCAGAACAATGACTAGAATTATAATCATAACCAGAACAAAGACTAGAATTATAATCATAACCAGAACAATGACTAGAATTATAATCATAACCAGAACAATGACTAGAATTATAATCATAACCAGAACAACGACTAGAATTATAATCATAACCAGAACAAAGACTAGAATTATAATCATAACCAGAACAACGACTAGAATTACAACTGTAACCAGAACAATGACTAGAATTACAACTGTAACCAGAACAATGACTAGAATTATAATCATAACCAGAACAATGACTAGAATTATAATCATAACCAGAACAACGACTAGAATTACAACTGTAACCAGAACAACGACTAGAATTATAATCATAACCAGAACAATGACTAGAATTATAATCATAACCAGAACAACGACTAGAATTATAATCATAACCAGAACAATGACTAGAATTACAACTGTAACCAGAACAATGACTAGAATTACAACTGTAACCAGAACAATGACTAGAATTACAACTGTAACCAGAACAATGACTAGAATTACAACTGTAACCAGAACAACGACTAGAATTATAATCATAACCAGAACAAAGACTAGAATTATAATCATAACCAGAACAACGACTAGAATTATAATCATAACCAGAACAATGACTAGAATTATAATCATAACATTATAATCATAACCAGAACAATGACTAGAATTATAATCATAACCAGAACAACGACTAGAATTATAATCATAACCAGAACAATGACTAGAATTATAATCATAACCAGAACAATGACTAGAATTACAACTGTAACCAGAACAACGACTAGAATTATAATCATAACCAGAACAATGACTAGAATTATAATCATAACCAGAACAACGACTAGAATTATAATCATAACCAGAACAATGACTAGAATTATAATCATAACCAGAACAATGACTAGAATTATAATCATAACCAGAACAACGACTAGAATTATAATCATAACCAGAACAACGACTAGAATTATAATCATAACCAGAACAATGACTAGAATTACAACTGTAACCAGAACAACGACTAGAATTATAATCATAACCAGAACAATGACTAGAATTATAATCATAACCAGAACAACGACTAGAATTATAATCATAACCAGAACAATGACTAGAATTACAACTGTAACCAGAACAATGACTAGAATTACAACTGTAACCAGAACAACGACTAGAATTATAACTGTAACCAGAACTGTAAACAAAACCATAATTATAACTATAACAATAACTATAATGATTACAACAAGAATAACAATACAATAATAATAACCATGACATAACCATGTTATAACCATAAAAACAACAACAATAATGATAACCATAACAAAATTGTAACCAAAACTAATGCTAACTAAAACCATAACTACAATAGTTAATGATAACGATTACGACAATTATTTTAAAGATAACTATAACAATGACTATTACCATAACTAATTATAACTATTACAATAACTATAAGAATTACTAATGACAACTATAATGATTATAACCATAACAACAACTGCAACAATTACTATGACAACTATAACAATAACTATAACCGTAACCATAATTAATGATAGCTATAATGATTACTAATGATAACGATAACTATTATAACAATAACTCTAATGAGATAACTATAACCTTAACTAATGATTACAATAAATATAACTACTGATGATAACCATAACTAATTAGCTATAACTAAAACTAATGATAACTATAACTATACTAACTTATAACTATAACTATACTAAATATAATAATTATAACTACAACTATAAACATGACTAATGACAATTATAATGATAACTATAACAATAACTACTAATAACGTATGATAACTAACTATAAGTATAACAATACTTATATCAATAACCATAACCTTAAATAATAATAACTATAACAATAATGATAACTGTAAGGATTGTAGGATTCGGATTCAATACGGATTCAATACTTTATTGTCATACAACTCGGTGCAAGTTGTTAGGGATGTGCTTCACTTAACAACGAATATAAGCAGGGGTGCATGTAAGTTTTTCAGCCTGGTTCTCACAAGAGAACCTGGAGATTTGGTCCTCACACTGCACATAGTGTGACCCATTAAATATAACATTATATACATTTTTTTATTATTAATAGTGGTAATATTATTGCACTTTATTCAGTTCTTTTTTTATTTTTTATTTTTTTATAAATACATTTATTTTAAAGTAAACAAAAATAAAATGCTAATATTTACTGCTTCTTCTTTTTTTATGAATTATCATCATTTTCAACCTTAAAATCAGCAGGCTTTTATTTTGGCGGGTTGCTGACAAGTAAGTCTATGCGCTCCCAGGTTTAGCACTGCCAACTGAAGAGCGTCAGTGAATGAAATGTCACAGTTTTGCATTTTGCTTTTAAAGCGTTAGCGGGTTGCCTAGATTTATGCTTTCAATTTGAATAGAAATCTTATACAGTACAGTTTGTCGATCTAAAATGGTAATTGTGCATTAACAGCTGTCATCCATGTCAGTACGCAAATGCGCTGTCAGAACTTATTTACACAGCACATTTTTTAATTTGGTTGTGCATGCAGACCACTTATGTGCACCCCTGAATAATACAATCTATACAAGTCAGATGGATTCTGATTGGCTGTCAATACTTTTATCATTTATCAGCTGGAAAAAAAAAATTGTTCTTAAAGTGATTCCAGCTATATCGTTCCTCTGTGTCGTTATCGTTACAGTTGTGCTGCAGAATGCACAATGCTCCTATTCGCTATACCCTTATTCTCGATTATGAACACTTTCCAGTTATAATGATGTCTACAGTGATCTTTCGTGATGTGTACGACTCTGTCCAGCATTTCATGATCTGGAACGCTGATGTGAGACCTGGACCAGGACTAAATGAGGATGAGTTTGGCTGAATGACCCCTTCAAACACACACACACACACACACACACACACACACACTTGTGTTTCTCTGATGAGAGCAGCAGCTTTATCACAGATTACCGTGTGTGTGTGTGTGTGTGTGTGTGTGTGTGTTTGAAGTGTTGCCACCTTTATGTGATCAAACATCTGACAGTTAAAACTCAGCAGCCGATGGACAATGTGAGAAAAACAGCCTCATGAACACAACAAATAATGAAATGATGCTGAAAATACTGAAAGAGGTCAACGGCAAGGGAGTGTGTGTGTGTGTGTGTGTGTCTCACCTCGTGTGTTTTCAGCCGAACTCTCACTCCTCCATCTCAGAAACCACATGATGCTGTAGCGTTCTCATACCCTACTGCGCACACACACACACACACACACAGACACACATCTATATTAGTGGAACATGTGTGAAATATTCTTTATATATTTTAAATAGAGTGACTGACTAATGCACCTCACAATCAATAAAGTGTGCGTGCGTGCGTGTGTGTGTGCATAGCGTGCATCTGTTTCTCTGTGTGTACTCTACTTGTTTTGACTATACTTGTAGGGACCAAATGTCCTCACTTCTATTGTGAAATACTTTGACAGCCCACCAATGAGGACATTTGAGTGGTCATCACTAGTTAAAAAGTCTAATAAATCAGCCAGAAGATGATGTTGATGTAAATCTGTACATGTCTGTGTGACGGGTAAGTTTAGGGGTAGTGGATGGTTAGCTGATAGAAAATATAATTAACCTGATAAAACATCAGTGGACATCTATGCATTGTCCTCACTAAGATAGCCAAACAAACGTAAGTGTGTGTGTGTGTGTGTGTGTGTGTGTGTGTTACCTGTGGACACTGATAGCATTCGGTCTGCAGTATTTCTCTCTGTTCTTGTAAGTGTGTTTGTGTGTGTTTGTCCTCTGAAGCTGCTGATCTTCAGCGTCCTGGTTTTCAGAGTGTCTGCAGGGAAATAAAAGGCCTTAATTTTCAGACAGAACTCACACACATACACACGTTCAAATTCACTGAGAACAAAATAATTTACATAAATGTTGTTCTCTTTCTATGAGTTTGTGTTTTATCAAAGTTTAGTAGGCAAAAAAGTAGAGAAAAATAAACTATCACACATTTAAGACGTACGTGAAAAGAATCATGTGCAAAAACAGCGTTTGTGGTCCAGATCAGAAACCACAACAATATTCTGACTACATAAGCGCAGTATTAAATATCTGATTATAAACAATGTAATTACAACTCTGTAATCATCTCTAAATGAAGTCAAATTCAAGTCAATTTTTATATTCACAATACAGAGTGTCAAAGCAGCCGATGATAACGTTTATAATATCTTAATATCTTCATGCCTTACAGTGGCGTTATCAGATTAGAGCTGGACAATTCTGCAATGATATAAATCAAGCAGTTGAGATTTGTTATATAGTATAAATCACTTTATTTGACTGCACTGCATGTTTGCAGAAAAACTTTATATGAAGAACTGCAGGATAATATAGTTACATTTGCTAAAAAATAAAAAAGTACAATCACAATGAAATATTAAAAACAGACCTCCAATATAAATGTCACTGATCTGGCCTACTGTAAAACCAGCAAACGATTATTTCAAGAGGGAACTGTGTAAATATGATCAAGTACAGACTTCACAGCGATCAGTCTAAATATAGACGCAAACAGACGAGGATCTGTGCACCGAACAGAGAGTGAGTGTGTGTGTATGCATGCGGTTTGGGTGGTTTATGAGGATGCAAATTTGTATAATGACATGGGTATGACACAGGAATTACAATATGAAGATGGTTTATGAGGACACTACCTGTGTCCCTGTAATTCAAAAGGCTTAAAAACATATTAAATAGTGTTTTTGTTTTTTGTTTTTTTTTTTATATAAAAATGGACAAAGTTTTCTGTAAGGGGTAGGTTTAGTTGTAAGGTTGGTGTAGGGCGATAGAAAATACAGTTTGTATAGTACAAAAACTATTACACCTGGGAGAGTCCCAGTAAACCACAAATGCAAGTGTGAGTGTGTGTGTGTGTGTGTGTGTGTGTGTGTGTGTGTGTGTGTGTGTGTGTGTGTGTGTGTGTGTGTGAGTGTGTGTGTGTGTGTGTGAGATCTCAGATAGGTCCTTCAAGATATCTTGGAGAGGTGAGGTGTCCAAGTCACAACATCTAACTACTGGGGTGCCTCAGGGCTCAGTTCTTGGACCACTTCTCTTTCAAGATTCAAGATTTTTTCAAGATTCAAGATTTTTATTCGTCACATACACGATTATATAGAGCATATATAACCAGCAGTGAAATGTGAGTCTCTGTCTACATGGCATCACTAGGTTCTGTGATTCAGAAACATGACTTTTCATATCACTGTTATGCTGATGACACTCAACTCTACTCTCATTCCATCCTGATGATCCATCGGTAGCTGCTCGCATCTCAGCTTGTCTAACAGACATTTCTTGCTGGATGAAGGACCATCACCTTCAACTCAACCTCGCCAAGACAGAACTGCTTGTGGTTCCAGCAAACCCATCGTTTCATCACAATTTCACCATCCAGTTAGGCACATCAACCATAACTCCTTCAAAAACAGCCAGAAACCTTGGAGTTATGATTGATGATCAGCTAACTTTCTCAGACCACATTGCTAAAACTGTCCGGTCCTGCAGATTTGCTTTATTCAACATTAAGAAGATCAGGCCCTTTCTTTCCGAACATGCTGCACAACTCCTTGTTCAAGCTCTTGTTCTGTCCAGGCTGGACTATTGGAACGCTCTCTTGGCAGGTCTTCCAGCCAGTTCTATCAAACCTTTTCAATTAATCCAGAATGTGGCACCAAGATTAAAGGGGTGGTTCATTGCGATTTCATATGTTAGTTAGTGTGTAATGTTGCTGTTTGAGCATAAACAAATATCTGCAAAGTTACGAAGCTGAAAGTTCAATGCAAACTGAGATATCTTTTAAAAGATGTCTTTTAAAATTCTGGCAGTTTAATTCCTACAAAAACGGATGGTAGGGACTACAACAAGTTACTGGGTTTGTGACGTAACAAACCCAAATAAACCCTGTCCTCGGGAAAAGGCAGCAAATGGTACGGGGCCATGCTGCACTGCTTTAGAGAAGAGGAAGAGAAAACTATGGGTGCACGTAAAAATCTATCCATATATGAATCACGATTCTGTCTTCTAATGTTTCTAATGGATTCATAAGTTTCAAAATCAATGTTCCAAAGAAGCGGTTCTTAATACTGTTCCTTGTATCCCCCACTTGCTCTAACCCTAACCCCGTCTGCAAGTTCCCTCCTGGTGGAATGACAACTGCACAACTCAATCCCAGCAGCTGAGTCAAGAAACGACTAAAAACACATCTCTTCCATCTTTATTTGACCCTCTAACTTTAGCACTCACTATTCTAATTCTATTCTTTATATTAAAAAAAAACTTGTCCCTTTTAGACTTTATTTATTTACTAACTGTTTGTTTCCTTTAAAAAATAATACATGCTTTTCTAATCTTTTTGTATTCTATCTGTTTTTTTCATTATATGATTAACAAAAGCAAAAAAGACCTTTAACACTAGCTTGCTCTATTCTTTATCTATTCGGTTTCCTTTCTATCTATTGTATTATTTAAAAAAAACCTTGCTACGTGTACTGTGTTACGCTAACTGAGACTTGTTATAGCACTTATATATCATTGATCTTTTGTTGATTTTGATTGCTTCCATTGTCCTCATTTGTAAGTTGCTTTGGATAAAAGTGTCTGCTAAATGTCTAAATGTAAACGTAATGTAAATGTGTGAGTGTGAACTCGTGTGTTCATATGAAGTCACTCTCACTCTGGGTGAGGATGCGACGGCTGCACGGAGGTGTTTGTGTTGGTGTCTCTCAGGTGTCTGGAGTGTCGCTCGCCGTGCGTCTGGCAGGTATAAACAGGTGTGAATGAGGCGCATGGCAGGGGACAGGGCTGCGTCTCCTCCACTACAGCACTGCTCCGTTCAGCCGTTCACTCTCACATTGCTTCCCCTGAGCAGAGAGACGTTTTTAATCAGACAAAAGCTAAATATCTGTGTGTTTGGTCAAATTCAGGTCAAATGTACTAAGATGTACACAGCAGCTAGATTATAAATAATAATAAATAATTAAATAAACCACTAGAATTCAACGTAAGGCACTGAGGGTAAAAGTGTTCAAAGTAGAAATGCTTTATTAATGTAATAAATATTTTTATTTTTATAATCTCATATCTTCAGGACAGAGAGAGATGTTTTCTATAGGTTTTAAACTGATTGGAAAAAACAGTTTCTACACCAATATAAATTATTACATATTGCATCTTTAAAAAACAATGATGAAATAAGCATGTAGAGCTTGAATGCAATGTAATTCAATTAGGATAAATAAATGTAAATAAACATCTTCCAAGTAATACAAATTTTTATTTGAATAATTGCAAAATCTTTAGTTAGTAGTATTAATGATCTTTTTCTTTCGAAAACAAAAGTCTGTGATCAGTTGCTGTTTAACCAACTAACTCGATTCACATCGAAACACACGAGCAGCTCTTCACATTCCAGTGCGTTTCTTCTCAACTCAAACTGAACCTGGATTCTGTCAGGAGATTCTGACCGACATCAGCTGCACCTTAAATAAAAAACATGAATTGCATTTGTTTTTCTTTTGTATTTGCTTTGGATAAAAGTGTCTGCTGAATGCATGAATAACAGCCTACAACATTAACTGATTGTGTGTTCCAGCTATGTGATTGTGATTGTGCCGGTTGAGGTGGGGGGGTCTGATCTGAGTGAACTCGTCTCAGGTCCGACACTGGATCAGCGAGTGTTAAGCAAGAGGACGATGAGGAGGCGGTCAGAAATCAGCTTGAGCCAATTACAGCTGGATGAGTGACGAGCTGCTGTAATCTCTAATTACTTCAATCAATTTAAGAGCAGCGCCACTCATCTGAGGAGCTATTAGGATCGGCGCGAGTGTGTGAGATGCTAAAGTGGGTTATTCACCGCAAATGTGTGTGTGTGTGTGTGTGAGTGTGTGTAGCCAGTAATATGTAGGTTGGAGGAACCAGAGTTTGTGGGGTGTAACAGAGACCAGAGGCGAGAGTTCGGCCCATTTGGGTCGGCCCAGTTTCTTAAAGTGGGACTGTGCTCCACTACCTGAGCTCTCCTCTGAGATGTGTGTGTGTGTGTGTGTGTGTGTGTGTGTGTGAGAGAGAGAGAGAGAGTGCGCGCCTGCTTGTCTGTGTGTGAGTATGTGTGCGTGTGTGAGTGTGTGTGTGTGTGTGTGTGTGTGTGTGTGTGTGTGTGTGTGTGTGTGTGTGTGTGTTTTTTTGTGACATATCAGGACACAACTCTGTATAATGTCATGGGTATGACACAGGTATTACAAGGAGAGGGTGACTTATGAGGACATAACCCATGTCCCCATTTTTCAAAACGCTTATAAACCATACAGTATTAGTTTTTTTGAGAAAGTAAAAATGCACAAAGTTTCCTGTAAGGGGTAGGGTTAGGTGTAGGGTTGGTGTAGAGCAATAGAATATACAGTTCGTACAGTATAAAAACCATTACGCCTATGGGATGAACCCACAATTCACAAAAACAAACGTGTGTGTGTGAGCGTGTGTGTGTGTGTGTGTGTGAGGCCAAATGCTAATGATGTGCAGTACACAAGCACTTAGTCTGAGCCAAACGTTTCTCTACACAACACATACATGCAAGTGTTTCACCGCAGCGGGTGTTTTATCAGTGGTGGATTCTTTCTGAGGCTCTTACAAGCATGAAATGATCTGCTGCTGCTTTCATGAGCGAGCGCTCACATTACTGACACGTTCAGATGAAAAGAATGCTGTCAGTGCTACCAACAGATGATCTTAATAAATATATTAGAAATTACATCACTTGCTAAAATTTTGGAATAACTAAAAAAAAAAAAGTTTGGAAAAACTAACTAGATTAATGTTTGTGAAAGAAGTCTCTTCTGCTCATCAAGGCTACATTTATTTGATCAAAAATACTGTAAAATTTGTGAAGCATTAGTATAATGTAAAACAGCTGTTTTCTCTGTGAATCTCTGTTAAAGTGTAATGTATTTCTGTGATGCACAGCTGTATTTTCAGCATCATTACTCCAGTCTTCAGTGTCACATGATCTTCAGAAATCATTCTAATATGATGATTTGCTGCTCAAGAAACATTTCTGATTATTATCAATGTTGAACACAGTTGTGCTGCACAATATTTTTTCACAGATGAATAGAAAGTTCAAAAGAAAAGCATTTATATGAAATAGAAATCTTCTGTAACATTATAAATATCTTTACTCCCAATGATGTATTAATATTACTGAGCTGACTGAACTTACCCCAATGTTTTGAATAGTAGGTTTCCAGAAAAATGTGAGGCAGCAAACAAGAAACTTCTTTCAAAAGCATCTTCATTTTTCTGAATTTTTGACCGATACTGTAAATATTATGATATATTAAATGCATAAATAGCTTGTTTCGCATTTGATCATTTGCATGTTCTTACAGAAAATCAGAGATGACAGATTTAATAACCTAGTAGACTAACTGTATACTAAGCTAGCTGTATGGCTAAAAAACAAGTAATATTTCATTACACAATCTATATTTACTATTATAAGTAACACATTATGTTAAGAGAGATTAGAGTGTGTGTGTGTGTGTTTTCTAATCAGGCACTGAATAGAGCCCACATTAAAAGCCCTTTCATCAATGGAATCGCAGCGCAGCTGGGTTTGTGTTGCAGAGAGTTCAGGACACCGGCTCCGGTGAACGTGAGCGCATGGGTCCGAGCGTCCTGCAGACTTCAGCTCCGCCCCGTCAGGTCACGTGACCCTTGACCCCTCGACGAGTGTCTTCAGGTGAGCTGAACCCTGCAGGACGGCAGCACTGAGACACGCACTAACACACACGTCAGCGTTAGGCATCACGGCTTTCCTTTCAATCTGCATTTAAACTCCTGAACATCATCACTGCTCTGTATATTTTCTCTTCTTCACTTTCTGTCCTAGTTTACGCTCATTGTTTTGCTCAGTTAACCTGAATGCAGCTGTGCTGTAAATGTTTCAGAAATACTAGACTTAGAAAAGAGGTAAAAAATAATTATTACATGTTTTCTGAAAGATTCAAATATGCATATGAGCCATTATCTAATTAAATATGCACTAATTTGCATACATTACCAGCAGATAAATCTGAACACTGACTAAAGCCAGACTGAATATTTTTGTTTGATTTTGTTGTTATATTAGAGTTAAAGGTTTTTCCAGAGGAGATTTTGGATTTCTCTTTTTATCACTCCATAAAGCAGAAAATACTGCTACTGAAATACTGGAATAAAATGTTGGAAAAATACAGGAGAATATTAAATGAACAAACCTCTTAGTAAACCCCTGCAGAATATAGACTGGCATAAAACTGTACGTTTGGTGTATGCAAGTGCTGCAGAAGTGGAGAAACAAACTCTTCTTAAGAAAATGGCTTAAATCTACATATGCAGATATATAAAGTATAATAAAAAAATTAAAAAAAATAAAATAAAAAACAGTCAGTGATGTATGAACAAGCCTTCAGACTATAGACTGGAATAAAACTGTAAAATCTGCTGAATGTAAGTGCTGAAAAAAAACATGTACAGATGCAAATGGATAAAGTGTAATAAAACAAACACTTGAAAGTGTGTTTTGGATGTTTCCTTTCCACTAGTCTGAAACAACACATCTTGACCAGTGCATGAGAAACATGTTTCTGCCTGTGTGTCTTGCCTTAGAAACTGAAAAATCTAGCTTAATGAGGTTTGTAATTAATTATTTTGATGAGTTGAAATAATGGAAAAACATATGACACCATGATTCATTGACAATATAATTTTTACAAAACTCAGTAGAGAGACCGACAGACACAGATCTGCTCCGGTATGAATGAATCCTGTGCTGAATGAAACCAGAACAATTACAACACACACACACACCGCTGTAGATTAAGAGAAGCGTCTAGAACAGAACAGGACTGTGTGTGTGTGTGTGGGGGGGGGGGGGGGTTCACTCACTGTGAACCACACACACACACACACACACACACACACACACACACACACACTCACCGATCAGCCGAAGTCTCGGTCGCGCGCACGTCCTCCGGCGGATCCGGCGTCCCGTTCACATTCACCTCTGCTGAAACGGCTTCACTCCGCATTTAGTCCAATTGTAAAAGAGCAGAAAGAGGCGCGTGTGTTTGCTCATCTGGAGACGCAGCGCAGTCCAGACTCATGAATGAAGCGAGTCTCCTCAGGAGAAACAGAAGAGAAGAGCTGCATCCAAACGCTCACCCAGCGCCATTCCTGTCAGACACAGATCTATACGACCGCGGAGAGACACGCTGAGGGTGATGGAGGCGAAGCGCGTCGCGCACACACACACACACACACACACACAGACTTTGCGTGGTCCGATGATACTCTCTATTAATGAATAGGTTAATTACTCTCTCTCTCTCACACACACACACACACACACGAGCGCTGATGCGTGAATAACAGCGTAATATCAGAAAGAGCGGCAGATCAATGAATGAAACACAGGGAAAAAAGACCAGAAAGACCAGAGATAATGGTTTGTGTAGGATTATGAAGGGTGTGCGTTAGACTGATGCGTGCAAACACACACAGGTAAGAGACCAGTAGAATGAAGAGAGAGAGGGAGAAAGATGAGTGTGTTATAAAATGTGTGATCACACACACACACACACACACACCTGACTGAAGTAGGACACACGTCTGTCTGTCTCTCTACGTCACATACTGCATGTGTGTGTTCATGTGTGTGGTTTGAAAACAGAACACTCACACACACTACAGTGAACACAAATCAACCTACCTACAAGTCAAACAATCAAATGAGGAAGAGGAGGAGAAAAGGAGAACAAGAGGTAAAGAACACACAGTCCTTCCAAAACCTCCGGCTGCTCACAAATCAGAGAAACTATAGATGAGAGAGATGGAGAAACAGGAGAGAAGGCAGATGATGGACAGCGCGAGCAGATGAGAGGACAAAGCACCTCCCACGATCACGATGAGGAAGAAGAAGAACGAAAAAACAAAGAAAAGGGCGAATAGTCCAGCCGCCTCCGTGCTGCTGCTCTTTTTGGAGGGTGTGTGTGTGTGTGTGTCCCTCTCTCTGACGCCTCGCGAAAACACCTGCTCGCAGCACACACACACTCACACTGGTGCGCGCGCCCGCGCTCACATGCTGCTGTTGGGTCACACACACACACACATACACTGCATCTGTATGACTGCGCCAAACACACACACACTCGAGTGCTGCTGCCGGTGAAGAAGCGCAGACACCGGGCAAATCTCTCTCTCTCTTTCTCTCTTTTTCTATTTCAATTTTCTTTTTTTTTTTTTCAATTTAGGTGTGCTTTATTGGCGTGACAAAAACAGTACATTAGTATTGCCAAAGCAGCTGCAGCTGGGCTGCTTATAAATAGTGCACATATGTATTAACAGAAAGAAAAAATAATAATAGTAATAATAAAAATATATAAAAAGTATCAAGCATGTAGTGCAAAATGAATTAGTGTATGTAACTGTATAAGTTAGAAATAAAATAAAATAAGATAAAATATTAGATTTACAGAGGCAAAATACATCTAAGTAATAGAGTAATATGGCACGTGTGGACACATCAGATCAGGGCAGGTGGAGTGTTTCTCTTCTCTGGTGACAGACAGACACATATTGAGCAGCAAACACACAGCAGTTCTTGTGTTCTCCTCACAGATACCACAGTTTCTCCTGGTGTGAGAGAGTTTTAAATGTCTGATGGATCTGCTGTATTTGATCACAGAACACTGTCCGTATGTCCGTGTGTTTGGAGCATTCTGTGAGGAAGTGCAGTTCTGTTTCCATCTGATTCAGATCACAGTGTGAACACAATCTCTGTCCGTCTCTATCATCAGCTTGTGTCTGCTGAGTCTGTATCTGGTCAGCGTGCTTCTCAGTTTCTTATCTGACACTGTGTACAGATACTCTGCCATACTCTACTCTCTCTCTAGAGCACTTTACTCTGTTGTTGTGTTTGTGTTTGGTGTGTGCAGTGATCTGATTGGTTCTGATGTGGTTCAGAGCATCAGTAGATGTTAGTGAAGCATCAGGACTGAAGCTCTGGATCAGCTGCTTTCTTTGCTCATCTCTTGGTGTTGCAGAGCTTTATAATGATATGATTGGGGGTCACTGAGTTTCAGATGTTTCCAGAATTTAATTGCCCTTTTTTGTATCTTTATGATTAGAGGATATTTGCCTAATTCTGCCCTGCATGTGTTATTTGTTGTGTGCCGGTGCACGTGTAATATATTTTTACAGAGTTCTGCATGCAGGGTCTCAGTTGGATGTTTTTCCCATTTGGTGAGATCTTGATTTGGATTCGTCAGTGGACCCCACACCTCACTGCCATAGAGGACAACGGGATCAAATACTGATTCTAATATTTTCATTCAAATTCTAATAGGGATTTCGATAGGATATTGGTGTTTTATGGCGTAGAAGGCCCTGCGTGCTTTATCTCTCAGTTCATTCACGGCATGATTACAGTTTCCTGTGGATGTGATTTTCAAACCCAGGTAGTTGTAGTGTGATGTGTGTGTTATCTGGTTAGTGACTAATGTTCCCTGGGATATGGATCTTTTCTGAAAGATCATGATTTTGGTTTTCTTCAGCTCTGGCAGTATTGTTCTAGCAGGTCCAGGTTCTGCTGTAAAGCATGTTGAGGTGTGTAGGGAGATCGCTCCAGACTGCTCACCAGTTCATTGATGTAAATGTTAAATAATGTTGGGCTTAGGCAGCAGCCCTGGCTCACGCCACACACACACTCTCTCTCTCTCTCTCTCTCTCTCTCTCTCAAATTCAATTTTTTTTGTTTCAAATTCAAATTCAAATGAGCTTTATTAGCATGACTTACACAGTATTGCCAAATCATTGTACATTAAATGAATAAGGAATAAACAATTATATTATACATAAAATAAAAACAGATCTGTAAAATAATTAAGTAAATAAGTATATGTATGCTTTCCTTTTTTTTCTTCTTTTTTTCCACAAACAAGAAACAAGAAATTAAAAAAAAATAATAAATAACTTTGCACAACAGTATATGTAAGAAATGATCTGGCTTCAGTTTTGTCTACTGGCTGACAGTCTTAGTTTGTGACAGTCTGATACATATCGTGCTGCTGTTGTGATCATTTTGGAATTTTCCCCTAAAATGTGACTTTATTTTTCCGGATTTGGCAATGCCATAAAATTTGGTTTAATTTGTTGGAATTTGGGGAAATATGCAGCTCTAATGTTGTAATAGTAAGCACAGTGCAGTAAGAAATGTTCCTCTGTTTCCAGCTCTTTCTGCGAGCACAGTGAACACAGTCTCTGTTCTCTGTCTGTGTCATCCTCTCTCTAGAGCCAGACACTGATCACTCAGTCTGTATTTTGTTAGTGTCTTTCTTAATTTGTTATCTTTTACACAGCTCAAGTATTCTGCTGGTTTGTAGTCTCTTTTCAAGTCTAAATACAGCTCCATCTTCTTTGGTAATTTAGTGGAATCTTTCCAATAGGTAATGTAATGTTGTCTTGGTAACTGTGATTTGGTTGGGCTGGATTGTGCTGTGCTGGTTTGAGTGTAGTTTGAGTGTAGTTTGAGCACCAGCTGTAGAAGCGTGCTCTTCTGCAAGTTCTGCTTCTGCCACTGCAGGGCTTCAGTCTGATACGAGCTCGGATCACTGCGGGGCTTCAGTCTGGTAAGAGCTCGGATCACTGCGGGGCTTCAGTCTGATAAGACCTCAGATCACTGCAGGGGCTTCAGTCTGATAAGACCTCGGATCACTGCAGGGTTCCAGTGTGATACGAGCTCAGATCACTGCAGGGTTCCTGTGTGATACAAGCTCGGATCACTGCGGGGCTTCAGTCAGGTAAGACCTCAGATCGCTGCGGGGCTTCAGTCTGGTAAGAGCTCAGATCGCTGCTGGGCTTCAATCTGGTAAGAGCTCGGATCGCTGCAGGGTTCCAGTGTGATACGAGCTCGGATCGCTGCGGGGCTTCAGTCTGGTAAGAGCTCGGATCGCTGCGGGGCTTCAGTCTGATACGAGCTCGGATCACTGCGGGGCTTCAATCTGGTAAGAGCTCGGATCACTGCGGGGCTTCAGTCTGGTAAGAGCTCGGATCGCTGCAGGGTTCCAGTGTGATACGAGCTCGGATCACTGCGGGGCTTCAGTCTGGTAAGAGCTCGGATCACTGCGGGGCTTCAATCTGGTAAGAGCTCGGATCGCTGCAGGGTTCCAGTGTGATACGAGCTCGGATCACTGCGGGGCTTCAATCTGGTAAGAGCTCGGATCACTGCGGGGCTTCAATCTGGTAAGAGCTCGGATCGCTGCAGGGTTCCAGTGTGATACGAGCTCGGATCACTGCGGGGCTTCAGTCTGATAAGACCTCGGATCACTGCGGGGCTTCAGTCTGATAAGACCTCGGATCACTGCGGGGCTTCAGTCTGGTAAGAGCTCGGATCACTGCGGGGCTTCAGTCTGATAAGAGCTCGGATCACTGCGGGGCTTCAGTCTGATACGAGCTCGGATCACTGCGGGACTTCAGTCTGATACAAGCTCGGATCACTGCGGGGCTTCAGTCTGATAAGACCTCGGATCACTGCGGGGCTTCAGTCTGATAAGAGCTCGGATCACTGCGGGGCTTCAGTCTGATAAGACCTCGGATCACTGCGGGGCTTCAGTCTGATAAGACCTCAGATCGCTGCGGGGCTTCAGTCTGGTAAGAGCTCGGATCACTGCGGGGCTTCAGTCTGATACAAGCTCGGATCACTGCGGGGCTTCAGTCTGATACAAGCTCGGATCACTGCGGGGCTTCAGTCTGATACGAGCTCGGATCACTGCGGGGCTTCAGTCTGATAAGAGCTCGGATCACTGCGGGGCTTCAGTCTGATAAGACCTCGGATCACTGCGGGGCTTCAGTCTGATACAAGCTCGGATCACTGCGGGGCTTCAGTCTGATACGAGCTCGGATCACTGCGGGGCTTCAGTCTGGTAAGAGCTCGGATCACTGCGGGGCTTCAGTCTGATAAGACCTCGGATCACTGCGGGGCTTCAGTCTGATACAAGCTCGGATCACTGCGGGGCTTCAGTCTGATAAGAGCTCGGATCACTGCAGGGTTCCAGTGTGATACGTGCTCAGATCACTGCAGGGTTCCAGTGTGATACGAGCTCAGATCACTGCGGGGCTTCAGTCTGATACGAACTCAGATCACTGCAGGGTTCCAGTGTGATACAAGCTCAGATCACTGCGGGGCTTCAGTCTGATAAGAGCTCGGATGACTGCGGGGCTTCAGTCTGATAAGACCTCGGATCACTGCAGGGGCTTCAGTCTGATAAGAGCTCGGACCACTGGGGGACTTCAGTCTGATACAAGCTCGGATCACTGCGGGGCTTCAGTCTGGTAAGAGCTCGGATCACTGCGGGGCTTCAGTCTGATAAGACCTCGGATCACTGCGGGGCTTCAGTCTGATACGAGTTCAGATCACTGCGGGGCTTCAGCCTGATACGAGCTCAGATCACTGCAGGGTTCCAGTGTGATACGAGCTCAGATCACTGCAGGGTTCCAGTGTGATACGAGCTCAGATCACTGCAGGGTTCCAGTGTGATACGAGCTCGGATCAATGGGGGGCTTCAGTCAGGTAAGACCTCAGATCGCTGCGGGGCTTCAGTCTGGTAAGAGCTCAGATCGCTGCTGGGCTTCAATCTGGTAAGAGCTCGGATCGCTGCAGGGTTCCAGTGTGATACGAGCTCGGATCGCTGCGGGGCTTCAGTCTGGTAAGAGCTCGGATCGCTGCGGGGCTTCAGTCTGATACGAGCTCGGATCACTGCGGGGCTTCAATCTGGTAAGAGCTCGGATCACTGCGGGGCTTCAGTCTGGTAAGAGCTCGGATCGCTGCAGGGTTCCAGTGTGATACGAGCTCGGATCACTGCGGGGCTTCAATCTGGTAAGAGCTCGGATCGCTGCAGGGTTCCAGTGTGATACGAGCTCGGATCACTGCGGGGCTTCAATCTGGTAAGAGGTCGGATCACTGCGGGGCTTCAGTCTGATACGAGCTCGGATCACTGCGGGGCTTCAATCTGGTAAGAGCTCGGATCGCTGCAGGGTTCCAGTGTGATACGAGCTCGGATCACTGCGGGGCTTCAATCTGGTAAGAGGTCGGATCACTGCGGGGCTTCAATCTGGTAAGAGCTCGGATCGCTGCAGGGTTCCAGTGTGATACGAGCTCGGATCACTGCGGGGCTTCAGTCTGGTAAGAGCTCGGATCGCTGCGGGGCTTCAGTCTGATAAGAGCTCGGATCACTGCGGGGCTTCAATCTGGTAAGAGCTCGGATCACTGCGGGGCTTCAGTCTGATAAGAGCTCGGATCACTGCGGGGCTTCAGTCTGATAAGAGCTCGGATGACTGCGGGGCTTCAGTCTGATAAGAGCTCGGATCACTGCGGGGCTTCAGTCTGATACAAGCTTGGATCGCTGCAGGGGCTTCAGTCTAGTAAGAGCTCATTTTCAGTTAACATATATATATAACAACATAAATAATAATAAATAAAATCCATCTAAATAGATGAAAAGATAAAGTCAGTATGGAGTTAATCATGTTTAACATCTAACATTGTGAATGGTTAATACATATTTTGCAGCTAGTGCAGCTGTGTTATCTTCAAGTAAAAAGGGCATTTTCTCAGTATCACTAAGTTTAGTAAATGATTGGATCAGGGCTTCAAATCTGGGGAGAAATGTTCCCCTCACACTGTGATATTTAGGTTAAATCAGCAGAAAGTGTTTCTCGTTCTCTGTTTGCTGTAGATCACAGTGTCTACAGATCCTCTGCTCTCGCTCTGTCCATGTTTGTCTATGTCTTCCTCTCTCTATTTCTAAATCAGGGTTACTTCATCTGTATTTGGAGAGGATTTGTCTTTCTTTAAATCGTTTAATCAATAAATAATTGGCAAATTTAGTGGTTCTGTTCAGGGTTGAGTAGCATTGGAGTTTATTTTGAAGGTCAAAGTGTATTTTTAGAGATTCATCATGAGTGTCTTTCAGATTTTTGTCAATTTCTTAATAATGTCTGTGGGGTTGAAGCTGTAGTCTGTGAGGAGTTGGGTTTTATGGACTAGCTGAAGAGTTAGCATGTTTAGAGGATGAGATTCTGCAGAGGTTTCATTGACGAGGAGGGCTTTATATCGGATTGAATCAGGATCAGATTAATGAAGGTGATGCCAGAACTGAACACATCTCTTCTGGATCTCAATCTTCAGTGGGTAGAAGCCTAATTCAGCTCTGCAGGCATCATTGGATGTACCTCTATGGACCCTTAAAACATTTTTGATAATTTCTAGTTTTTTTATTGAAGTTTTATCCCAATTTTTTAAATGTATCACTGGTCCCCAAATTTCACTCCTGTACAATAGAACTTGTTTAATGATTGCGTGATATAATTTAATCCATGTTTTAATTGGTAATTTTAATTGGCCAAACTGTGATTTGATGGCAGATGCCCTCTGAGCCTCTCATTCAAGGCCTTCACAGCCAGACTGAAGCCCCCTGATGCTGAGATCTCGATGCCCAGGTAAGTGTAGCTGCTGCTGTGCTCGAGGACTACTGCTCTGTAACTGAACTGGTATCTGCATCCCTGAGACCTGGCCTTCTTCTGGAAAACCATGACTCTGGTTTTGTCCAGGTTGACTGTCAGTGCCCACTCCTCACAATACTGTTCCAGCAGGGCCAGGCTGTTCTGGAGACCCTCAGCAGAAGCAGGTCGTCTGCATACAGCAGGTGTTTGACTTCAGAGTCATGCAGAGCGAGGCCCAGGATGCTGCTGGAGCGCTCTGGAGCTTCTGCAGCTTGTTAATGTAGATGTTAAACGGTGTTGGGCTCAGACTGCATCCCTGCCTCACTCCACGACCCTGCTGGAAGAACACTGTTCTGAGATTCCCAATTTTAACCACACATTTACTGTTTTTGTACATGGATTGGATGTACTCTCTGTCTCTCTCTCTCTCTCTCTCTCTCTCAGTCTCTCTCTGTGTGTGTCTCTCTCTCTCTCTCTCTTTGCGGAGTGCATGCTGGGAGTGTGTGGGAGTTGAGCGCGTTGGTGAGAGTGATTGTGGAAAACTTTGTTTTCAAACTTTTTTCCAACTTTTCTTTTTCCCCTCACTAGTCGGTTTTAGAAATAGTAGAAAACAAGGTTAACTGTTTTGTTTGCATGGTTTTTCAGACGCCGGAATGGCTGTTCCCATGCAAGGATCGCCAACTCTGTCACTCCGGCTATAAGGCTGTCATCATGTTTTTAAAATCAGACTCCCTTGTTAATCAGTTGACTGTGAGCGGAATATGGGTAAGGGAAGCATTTGTTATGGTAACCCCGCTACGAAAATCATAATTTCAAAGGTTCCACCATTTATAGCTAATGAGACCATCACGAAAGAACTGCAGAGGTTTGGAAAGATCGCAAGCCCTGTAAGAATGATTCCGCTTGGATGTAAAAACAATGCGCTTAAGCATGTTCTCTCTTTTAGACACCAAGTCTTTATGTTTTTTAATTCATAGGAGCGCACTTTAGAAGTCCCTTTCCATGTTAATCATGGGGAGAATTCATATATGGTTTACGCCAGCACTGAGAGCCTGAAGTGTTATGAATGTGGAGACTTGGGCCATAAACGTTTCGTATGTCCGCATAAAGATGACCAACATGTGTCTACATCTCGTGGTGATGTAAATAATACGATCAGCAAACGAGTGAAAGTGAAGAACAGAGAACTGAAGAGCAGGATGAAGGGCCTACAGAGGAGGGCAAGATGCAGGAGGTGTCCTATCAGGCTCTCTGCATATGTAGATGACGTCACCGTTTTAATTAGAAATCAAAATGATGTTGAGTGTGTAAAGATGGTTTTGGAATGTTATGGGAATGCGTCTTCAGCCAAAGTTAATTGGCAAAAAAGTGATGCTTTGTGGTGTGGTCAAGATTTTATTAGTTCATCATTACCTGGTGGTTTGCAGTGTTAGGCTAACCGAGACTCGTCATTTGCACCTACATATTGTTGCTCTTTTGTTAGTTTTTATTGCTTCTATTGTTCTCATTTGTAAGTACGGACCTTAAAAGTCTCTCTCTCTCTCTATCAGTTCTTCAGTATTCTCTAGCAGACAGTGCTGGTGAGGCTCCTCTCTCTCTCTCGGTTCTTCAGTATTCTCTAGCAGACAGTGCTGGTGAGGCTCCTGTCTCTCTCTCTCTCTCTCTCTCTATCAGTTTTTCAGTATTCTCTAGCAGACAGCGCTGGTGAGGCTCCTGTGTCTCCCTCTGCTGGCAGACCAGTGTAACTGCTGCACAGACAGCGATCTTCAGCAACATTACTATGCTTTGCTTGTTTTTCAGATTTTACAATTATTTTTTAAAGATAAAACTATTTAAAAAAATGCTACAGGTTTTGCATTTGGGTGATTTTGACCTGGGCATGTATGGGGTATTCTATTTTATACTGCGGCAAGACTTCTGCTGGGTGAACAAATTACCCCAATTTTTATGTATTTTCATTGGCTTCCTGTCCACTTTAGAACTGATTTTATGATTCTTTTAATTGTTGTTAAATCTTTACTCCTGACAAGTGTGTTATCTTTGTACGAGCCATGGAGATCCCTCCCATCATCTGATCAGAGGCTGTTGACTAGAGACTAAACTCTGGAATAGCCTTCACTGTGTGTCAGAACTGCTACAACATTGTCAGACTTCAAGGCCAAGTTAAAATATGTTTTCTCTGGCTTTTAATGTATTGTAGGTATACACACACAACCATTCAAAAGTTTGGGATCAGACCAAATTTTTGTTTTTTACAGGAGTGTCTTCTGCTCATCAAGGCTACATTTATTTGATCAAAAATACAGTAAAAACAGTGAAATATTATTATAATGTAAAAAGGGTGTTTTCTGTGTGAATCTCTGTTAAAGTGTAATTTATTTCTGTGATGCGCAGCTGTATTTTCAGCATCATTACTCCAGTCTTCAGTGTCACATTATCTTCAGAAATCATTCTAATATGATGATTTATTATCAGTGTTGAAACTGTTGTGCTGCTTCAGATTCTTCTGGAACCTGTGATACTTTTTTCAGGATCTTTGATGAATAAAAAGTTAAAAAAAAGAAGAGCATTTATTTAAAATATAAATCTTTTTAACAATATACACTACAGTTCAAAAGTTTGGGGTCAGTACATTTTTATTATTTCTTTTTTTGAAAGAAAGAAATTAAAACTTTTCTTCAGCAAGGATGTGTTAAATTAAGAAGTGATAGCAAAGATTTATATTGTTCGAAAAGATTTATATTTTGAATAAATTCTGTTCTTTTGAACTTTTTATTCATCAAAGAATCCTGAAAAAGTATCACAGTTTCCAAAAAAAAATTGGCAGCACAACTGTTCTAATAATTCTAATAATAAATCACCATATAAGAATGCTTTCTGAAGGATCATGTGACACTTTATACAGAGTAATGATGCTGATGGAAATTCAGCTGCGCATCACAGAAATAAATTATATTTTAAAGGATATTAAAATATAAACCATTATTTTATATTGTAATAACATTTAGCTAGATTACTGTTTTTTTTCTCTCTATTTTTGATCAAATAAATGCAGCCTTGATGAGCAGAAGAGACTTTTTTAAAAAACATTACGAGTCTAACTGATCCCAGACTCTTGAGCGGTAGGGTATATACGTACATACAGGGCTGGCCCAAGCCTTTATGGGGCCCTATTTATTATTTGGGGGTCCCTCAGTGCCGTCAACATGGCTGATTATTATCAGTGTCTGATTATTCACACACTATAAATCTAACACACATTATCAGTTGTAGCTGTGTTGCTGATCAGACCAATGTCTGTCTGGCATGTTTTTACCCTTCTGTGGTTTTAACAGTATTAAACGGAGCTGAAAACAGACACGTAAAGCCGAACACTTTCTGCTCCCGTTAGTGACACTCACGCAGTGTTTGCATACTTTATCACAGATTAAGTGAATTAAATGCAATATTTGTCAAATACACAGATATAAGTTCAGAAACTTTTCATGAGCAACAGAAACACTTTTTACATACTGCTTAATACAGAGCCATCATTTCAAGAATAAAATTCAATTAATGTTATTTCATGTACTCTTGGGGGCCCTAAGCAGCCACTTCGTTGACTTATACCTTGGACCAGCTCTGTATATATACAAATATATGATGTTAAGTTTGTGCCATAAACTTGTGAAATATATTTAGTTTTTCCCCAACTCAAACAAACCCGATTCCAAAAAAGTTGGGACACTGTACAAATTGTGAGTAAAAAGGAATGGAATAATTTACAAATCTCATAAACTTATATTTTATTCACAATAGAATACAGATAACATATCAAATGTTGAAAGTGAGATATTTTGAAATGTCATGCCAAATATTGGCTCATTTTGGATTTCATGAGAGCTACATTCCAAAAACGTTGGGACAGGTAGCAATAAGAGGCCGGAAAAGTTAAATGTACATATAAGGAACAGCGGGAGGACAAATTTGCAACTTATTAGGTCAATTGGCAACATGATTGGGTATAAAAAGAGCCTCTCAGAGTGGCAGTGTCTCTCAGAAGTCAAGATGGGCAGAGGATCACCAATTCCCCCAATGCTGCGGCGAAAAATAGTGGAGCAATATCAGAAAGGAGTTTCTCAGAGAAAAATTGCAAAGAGTTTGAAGTTATCACCATCTACAGTGCATAATATCATCCAAAGATTCAGAGAATCTGGAACAATCTCTGTGCGTAAGGGTCAAGGCCGGAAAACCATACTGGATGCCCGTGATCTTCGGGCCTTTAGACGGCACTGCATCACATACAGGAATGCTACTGTAATGGAAATCACAACATGGGCTCAGGAATACTTCAGAAAACATTGTCGGTGAACACAATCCTCCGTGCCATTCGCCGTTGCCGGCTAAAACTCTATAGGTCAAAAAAGAAGCCATATCTAAACATGATCCAGAAGCGCAGGCGTTTTCTCTGGGCCAAGGCTCATTTAAAATGGACTGTGACAAAGTGGAAAACTGTTCTGTGGTCAGACGAATCAATATTTGAAGTTCTTTTTGGAAAACTGGGACGCCATGTCATCCGGACTAAAGAGGACAAGGACAACCCAAGTTGTTATCAGCGCTCAGTTCAGAAGCCTGCATCTCTGATGGTATGGGGTTGCATGAGTGCGTGTGGCATGGGCAGCTTACACATCTGGAAAGGCACCATCAATGCTGAAAGGTATATCCAAGTTCTAGAACAACATTTGCTCCCATCCAGACGTCGTCTCTTTCAGGGAAGACCTTGCATTTTCCAACATGACAATGCCAGACCACATACTGCATCAATTACAACATCATGAAATTTAAAATCAACTTATTTTTCCCTTAAAATGATACACTTTCTCAGTTTAAACATTTGATATGTCATCT